>JARQOD010002590.1:0-75593 GCA_033576555.1 Oophaga sylvatica | reverse complement strand
AGGCTGCAACACCCAATCGTTTTCCCGGCGTTTCTTCTCCTTGCCCTGACCCATCTGGCGATGTCAGGAAAGAATTTATGGTGGAAAGGTTCAGATTCCAGGTTGTACAAATCAGTTAATATTTGATTAAATGGCAGGGCTACCAGGGAGGACAATTTTGGGAACCATAAATAATTAAAGCTCCTCGCCTGCTCGCCAGTTTCATCAGAGGTACCCTGACAAGTCTGGTTGAGTTCCTGGGTTGTCCCAAGGGGGGAGTAATGTAGGTTCTTGTCTCTGTTGAATGTCCTTGAAAACTCAGTTTTCCGTCGGCCTTTTGCTTTCTTCTTTCTGCAGCCTTGCCCTCATTAATATGGAGTTTCATTTTCATGTTCCCGCCCTGATTCTTCCTTTGTTCTTAAGCAGCCTCACTGAACAATCAGTGCTCCTAAATTTTAAAGCCTCTCGCGTGACCTGACTCCGGGAAAAACTTGGACTTGTACTCCACTATTCCCTACTGGGAACCTTGGAACACTTTTGGACTCGGAAACTGTGTTTGGTGAATCCTTGTTTTGAGAGGAATGACGGTACAGAAAGAGATCCTGAACCTGCTTTGGGATTTATTGAGTGCTTGAAGTTCTTGGCCGCTGGTTCCTTCGTGTTCCTGCAAACGTGTGAAATTTTCGCATGCTTGTAGAAAATAACAAGTAATTTCATTTCAACCTATGTCTCCTGTGTTTTCCTCGCACCAAAGCACAAGACCTTAGAAACTGTAACTATACATGACGGAAGATGTACACAGCGGTTGGTAAAGTAGCCTGCCTAAGCAAGACACAAAAACGCAATCTCTAACTGTCCCTCAGATCAGCAGGCAGCGTTCTGCCAAACTGAATTAACAGCACAGTGACGCTAAAAGGCGGCTTTTTTCCGGCAACAATACATTCCTGTGTCCGGTTAGGGTGGCGTGTGTTTTTAGAGTGTCTGTAAAATGTAACTTACGCAGACTTATTCTGCCCTTGGACGCAAAAAAAAAGACAGCGAATCATTTACTGTTTAAACTCCACCTTGCGCAACAAAACAAGCCGTTCCCTCTTACGGTTCCTGCGCGACAGTGAGTGGGGTTTGGGAGCGTTCCTGAATTTTCCCAGGTTCCAAAGCATATCAGGCGATAGGAGGCATTAAAACCACCCACGGGGGTGACTTAAAATATGGTGATCGAAACCATGAAGAACGTGGTCGATGCGAATAATGTGCGATCACATGCCACGTTTAAATAACCCTTGCTAACACGCTAACTTTGTAGACATTTGGCACCCTGAACCGATGGCAGTGAATATTCATTCTATTCGGGCCACATTACTCTTGGTCCAAAAGATTATATATTGCTAGCACAGGAGCTATTAAGGGGAGTGGAAGAGGCAGATTTGAAACCGTAGGTATTATGACCAACGCCCCCGTTCAGTGACCCTCCAATAGGTCGTGGGGCCAAACCAAACTTGGCGCTTCCCACCTATTTGTTAAGGATGAGAGTTTCGACATCACGTGAAGCAATGGTGTTTTTAAATGTAAGGGTAATGGAGAACTAGGATAGGCCGGAACTTTTTTATGGGCAGCAGGGAAGGGGGTAAGCGCGGGAAACTAAAAGGTTATCAGACAACGCTAAAAAAGAAGATCGCGACAAACATCGCAGGCTGCAGGATTACCGATAGGTAAAAAACCCAAAACAAGACAATTCATCAACAAGGTTAAAAAATAGATGAAGCAGGCTAAGGCTGACTTACACGTATGGGTATATCGCGAGAGAGAACATAATAAAAAATTATGACCGTGTTATCGTTATGGTTGCAAATGGGGAGATTTACCATAGCGAAAGAAAAACACATTCTCATCAACATATTACAGCGTTAACGAATAAACATGGGATCATAACACAGACCCTCGAACCATAAAACCTTTCAAGAATACTACTAGACTTATATAAGGTGGAATATGGATAGTGCGGAGGGTAACACCTTTGTGAGGAATTCGGTTACCATCCATCACAAACTACAGCTTCTCCTTTTAAAAAAACAAATTGGGGAGGAGTACAGCGGCATAATTCTTTAAAACGGGAAACTCCAGGCCTGACCGGGTTTACAGCCAATTATTAAAATTATTGAGTGGGATACCGTCCCATTGGACGCACCTTCTTTAAATTTATTGGAACAGGAGGGTTGCCCAGCCTTCAAACATGTCACACATGAAGTTGCTACTAAAACCAAACAAAACCCTTTCCCTCTGCCGGATCCTTCGTCATTTCACTCATTGACCATTATTCAGATTTGTCCGGTCATGGCAGACTTTTGGTAGATTGTTCCTACGTGATGGGCGATCACAATGGCCTTTGTTGTACTTTGTTGGCTACTATCATCCACATGCTAACACTTGTAGTGGGGCAGTATTACCTTTGCCTTTTGTGGGTGGAAAACCCCTCCCTATTGAAGTGTTAGCTGGGAGGGTGGAAGATTTGACACCGGGACCTGAATTGTAATACTTAAATGTGACAGGTGCAAATTTGTTAAGGCGCAACTCCCCCGGGGCCCCCCGTTGATCTAGCCCTGAAAATTTACTGGTTGTCAATGGGGAACCCCAACACCGGGGCACTACAGTATTTAAACAATTAGAGCTGAACCCAAGATTTTGTATCTTTATAAAATAATGTTAAAATTTTTTAGCAATGTGCTACGCTGGCATATATGTTGGTAATGGACTTAGCGCATGCGCATGTCTAGGGGAATTTGTGCCAAAAGAAAACCCTACACAGAATTATACAACGGTTTTACTGCTGGGGGTCTATCAAGAATTAAACGGTATTGTAACTCTTGTCGCTGCGCCAGGTCACAGTCCTCAGCCTCATTTAGTGAGTCCCTTGGTGCCATTAAAAAATTTTTAGAGGTCCAGTTTGAGAGAATACTCATGGATTGATGGAGCCGGTATAATCAGCAAGGGGTCATCAACAGGGCAATAAAAGGGGCACTGTGGGGTCACCAGTTTGAGCACACCCGAGTTCAAAAAGAGATTCATTGTCCAGACTGATGCGTCAGAGGTAGGTCTGGGTGCCGTGTTGTCTCAGGACGGAGCTTAACGGGGAGGAGCATCCATTAGTTTCCGAGTCGAAAACTTATACTCCATCAAAAAAAAGAGACAGCATTGTAAGAGAGAGTGCCTGGCGATAAAGTGGGCACTGGAGTCGTTGCGCTACTATTTGTTGGGGATAACATTTTGTTTGTAAATGATCATTCCCCTGTGACTGCAGTGTTGTAGCCCAGGGAGTAGAGTTCAGGTGGTAGAAAAGATGAACATAACAGGAGACTTGGAAAACGATGGCAAACAGTTATTTAATCTGAAAACGGACAGGCAAATTCAGGTGAGATCCATGCCTTGTTCATTTTCAGAAAAATAACCCGGTATACATTGTCTGAGGATAGTCGCATGCGACGGGTCTGTTAGTAAACCACCTGCAGCACTAAAGACGCGCTCAGATAATACACTGGCAGCAGGCAAGCCAGCACCTCCAAGGATACCACACATCAATACAAATATAACAGTAATAATAATATTATTAATAAAAAATGAAATTGCACACACAGTACACAGACACAGCTCATATGTGTGTATGAGAGAGTGTTTCTGTGTGTAGTTCATGCCTCTAGCCTAGAAGATCAGTCTTGCTAAAATCTTTAACACTGACCCCTGTTTGTTCTTAAAATGGTGGATGCTGAACTGCTTCTCAGCCCCCTCATACACAATCATTATGTGGCACTGCTGGGCTCAGTCAGAGGCATCAGATTGAACTAGGCTGTCCTGAGTCATTCTCAATAGAACATTTTGTTCAGCAGTTCATCTAGTTCATTTAGTTCAGAGGTCACATGATGCATTTCCTATCAGCTCCTCACAGGATAGGGTGGAGAAAAACTGAACTAAATGAACTAATCTTTTGAACTAATCTTTTCAGTGAACTAGTTCATGGTGAACTAATCACCAAAATTAACTAGATTTCCCATCACTATGGTGTACACCTTGGTGGCGCTGTCACAAAACTTCGCCACATTTGTAACATAAAGCTCTTGCCCTGTGCAGAGGCGTGCTTGTGCTCCCTCTTGTTGCAGAGGTGTCTACAATGCCTCGACGCACAGAGCTGCTTTGTAAAGCAGTAGCAGCAGCAGCGCTCTCGGCTGGAATGGAGAACATTATGGATTTCAACAGTGTGTCTTGGTCCTCCAGCATTTACGGTCCCGGTTCAACGGTGTGATGAGGCTTTGTAAGTTGTCCCGGTAGCGAGGGTCTAGGAGGGTGTACACCCAATAATCTGACGTGGTGAGAATGTGGCCGATGCAGCGGTCGTTTCTCAGGCAGTGCAGCATGAAATCAACATGTGCTGCAGACTCACAACTGGCCAACAAACGCTGTCCTCTGGAAGAGCGTCACACTAATAGATTTTTGTAAATTTAAATAGAATAAAGCAGCAGCAATTTTTGAAAAATTACAAGGATGAGCCAGTGACAGACACTCAGCAGAGTACACGCTGCGGTGGTTGAAGTAAGTGGAGCGGGATCTATACTCCTACAAAAAAATTAAACCTCAGACTAGAGTGAACACTGAAACACAACTGTTCACTTGCTGTGAAAGGCCTTTTTGTGGACTTGTATTATGTTTGCAAGCAATGTATTGTATTTTGATGGAAGAGCGTCACACTAATAGATTTTTGTAAATTTAAAATAGAAGAAAGCAGCAGCAAATTTTTTAAAAATTACAAGGATGAGCCAGTGACAGACACTCAGCAGAGTACACGCTGCGGTGGTTGAAGTGGAGCGGGATCTACACTCCTACAAAAAAATTAAACCCCAGACTACAGTGAACACTGAAACACAACTGTTCACTTGCTGTGAAAGGCCTTTTTGGGACTTCTATTAAGTTTGCAAGCAATGTTTTGTATTTTGATGGAAGAGCGTCACACTAATAGATTTTGGTAAATTTAAAATAGAATAAAGCAGCAGCAATTTTTGAAAAATTACAAGGATGAGCCAGTGACAGACACTCAGCAGAGTACACGCTGCGGTGGTTGAAGTAAGTGGAGCGGGATCTACACTCCTACAAAAAAATTAAACCTCAGACTACAGTGAACACTTAAACACAACTGTTCACTTACTGCGAAAGGCCTTTTTGTGGACTTGTATTATGTTTGCAAGCAATGTATTGTATTTTGATGGAAGAGCGTCACACTAATAGATTTTTGTAAATTTAAAATAGAAGAAAGCAGCAGCAATTTTTGAAAAATTACAAGGATGAGCCAGTGCCAGACACTCAGCAGAGTACACGCTGCGGTGGTTGAAGTGGAGCGGGATCTACACTCCTACAAAAAAATTAAACCTCAGACTACAGTGAACACTGAAACACAACTGTTCACTTGCTGTGAAGGCCTTTTTGTGGACTTCTATTATGTTTGCAAGCAATGTATTGTATTTTGATGGAAGAGCGTCACACTAATAGATTTTTGTAAATTTAAAATAGAAGAAAGCAGCAGCAATTTTTGAAAAAATTACAAGGATGAGCCAGTGACAGACGCTCAGCAGAGTACACGCAGCATTAGTTGAAGTAACTGGAGCGTGATCTGCACTCAAAAAAATAAAAAAAATCACAGACTGCAGTGAACACTGAAACACAACTGTTCACTTGCTGTGAAAGGCTCCTTTGTGGACTTCTATAGTGTTTGCAACCAAGGTATTGTATACGGATGGAAGCACGTCACACTATTATTTCAATTGCATGGAGCAGCAAGAATTACACTGAAGAAAAAAAAAAGAGTCTGTCAGTGACACGTGCAGATGCCTACAGACAGCGTTGCATACAGAGCAAATTGCAGCGTCACCTGCACTCACACACACCTTGCAGAGCTGTTAAAACAACATGCAGGCAAAAGGAAGCTTTACACAGCGGTTGGTAAACTAGCCTGCCTAAAGCACAGTACACTAAATCGCAATCTCTAACTGTCCCTCAGAGTCAGCAGAGCAGCGTTCTTTCCTTAACTGAGTTCACAGCACAGTGACGCTAAAATGGCGGCGGCGCCTTTTATAGTGCATTCTGACATCATTTCAGCATCCAATCACAGCCATGCCATTAGTTAACATGACCGCAGCAGTACAGGATGTGCCACACTTCTTAGGATTCCTCATTGGCTGACTAAAATCACATTGCCTCTCAAAGAATTATGGGAACTTCCGATTCCGGTATACGATATATGGAAAATATCGGAACTAAGTATCGGAATTCCGATACAGCGAATATCGGCCGATACCCGATACTTGCGGTATCGGAATGCTCAACACTAATAGTGGCTATTGCATCACGGAACACGTTCATCCTCATGTTCTAGTGGTGGTTTCTGAAGAGACGTGGAGGATTGCCTCTGAAAAATGTTTTCCCAGTTTAAAGGAGCGGGTCTCCTATACTTGGAATGCCCATGGGCTGACAAACATTTTCCCTTGGGGGGTACACATCAGCCTACTGTGTAAATATTTTTTTTTACGTCTGTCATAAAGACCCTTGCAAAAAACTATAGTGGCTGTTGCAACACGTTCACCCTCGTGTTCTAGTGGTGGTGTCTGTACACTAAGTGTATGAGATGACTAACATTTCCCCATGGGGGTACACATCAAAATATTGTGTAAACTTTTTTTTTAAAGGGCATCAAAAACACTCTTTTACGCAATAATTTGGCTATTGCATCCATGGAGATCTAGTGGTGGTGGATGATGAGGATGAGGATAAAACACCAAATAGCCAAACTCAGTAAGCATATACAATGTGTGGGTGTGAAGAGGTGCATGGGAATACAACACTCAAAAAAAGACACTGTATTGGTGGTTATGTTTTGCTGTTATCATTCGGTGGTGTAGAGAAGTCTGGTCCAATCCAGCCCTTGTTCATTTTTATAAGAATCAGCCTGTCAGCATTTTCAGTTGAGAGGCAGATGCGCTTATCAGTTATAATTCCACCAGTGGCACTAAAAACCCTCTCTGACAAAATTCTAGCGGCAGGGCAGGCCAGGACCTCCAAGGCGTAGAGAGCCAATTCATGCCACATGTCCAGCTTGGATACCCAATAATTAAAAGGCACAGAGGTATCATGGAGGATGTTGGTACGGTCAGTAAGGTACTCCCTCAGCATCTTCGCAAACTTTTCACTCCTTGTGAGAGTACCCCGTGCCTCTGGGCCAGGGTGATGGGATGGGCTGAGAAAACTCTCCTAGAACTTTGCCAGTGTTACCTGCCTCTGCTGGATTGGAATTGAGTCTCTCTCACCACTACTCTTTGGTTGTCCAATGAACTGTAACCTCTGCCGCCAGCATTTTCAAATGGGAATTTTTTTTAATAATTCTGCAATAATGGCCCTTTGGTACTGCAACATCTAAGTACACTTATCTGCCTCTGGAAGAAGAGATTGAAAGTTCTCTTTGTAGTGTGGGTCTAGAATTGTCACCAACCAGTGAGTGTCACTGAAAATTTTGTAAATGCGAGGGTCTCGGGAAAGGTAACACAACATAAAGTCTGCCATGCATACCAGACTGCTAACAGGCAAGATTTCACTGTCCTCACCAACAGGACGAATGTCCATGCCGTCCTCCTCCTCCTCCCTGTCCTCAGGCCATCCATGCTGAACAGTCGGTATGACAGTTGTGCTCTTAGTACCGTTTATAGCGCATGAAAGTAGCTCCTGTTCTTCCTCCTCCTCTTCCTCATTGTCTACCAATCCATGTTGGGATGACATGAGGCTGGGCTGTGTGTAATCACACTGTACAGTTCATTGCTACATCTCATCTTTCTCCGCCTGCAATGCATCCTCTTTCATTGTGAGCAGAGTGCTTTTCAGAATGCAGAGATGCAGGATGGTGATGCTAATTATGGTATAATCGCCGCTCACCATCTTGGTGTAGTCCTCAAAGTTTTGTAGGATGGTACATATGTCTGACATCCATGTCCACTCCTGGAGTCTTATGTGTGGAGTCTGAACTGAATACCGACGGCCTTGTTGATGCTGGTAGTCAACAACTGCCCTCTTCTGCTCACAAATCCTCTCCAATACATACAGTGCAGAGTTCCAACACGTGGGGACATCACACACCAATCGGTGAGCCTAAAGCTGCAAACACTGCTGAAGCAAGGTAAGAGCGGCTGAAACTGTAGATGACTGTCTAAAATGGGCACACAGGCCGCATACTTTCACAAGCAGATCCGGCAGCTCTGGGTAGGTTTTGAGAAACCGCTGAACCACGAGCTTAAGCACATGGGCCAGGCATGGTACATGTGTGAGCTCACCTCTCCTCAGAGCCACCACCGGTTTCCGGCCATTGTCACACACGACCATGCCCGGCTGTATGTTCAGCGCTGTCAGCCACAGATCTACCTGCTCTTTCATCGCTGTCCACAACTCTTCAGCATTGTGCGTTTGTCAACTAAGCATATTAGCTTCAGCACAGCTTGTTGCTGCTTGGCTGAGTCAGTGCTACAGTGCTTCCATGTTGTGACTGATGTGCTCATTTCAGAGATGTAGGCTGAAGAGTAGGAGGTGCAGGAGCTGTAGACTGTGTCGACAACCCTGACTGATGCAGGGCCGCAATCCTCGGCGTCAGGAGGACGTGTTCCATTACAAGGTCCGACAGTGTACCGGCTTCCACTATGTTAACCTAGTGTGCCATCAGCGAGATGTACCATCCTTGCCCACCAGCACTTTACCATGTGTTCGTGGTTAGGTAGACTTTCCCAGTAATAGCATTGTTGAGGGCACAGGAAATGTGGGACATGTGCTTATATAATGCTGGGATGGCACACCGGGAGAAATAGTGGCTGCTGGGGACCAAGTACCTTGAGACAGGAACTGCCATCAGATTGCGGAAAGCTTCCATCTCCACGAGCCTAAAAGGCAACATTTTGAGCGCAAGCACTGTGGCCTATGGGGCGTTGGCTGCGTCTATCAGCTTGCGTTACAATGACTGGGGTATGTACAACTGAACGCTGCGCTGGGACAAGGACATGGACATGCTTGATGATGGTGGTAGCTGAGTGTGTGCAATGAGAGGTGCAGGGCAGGAGGCATCTTCGCAGGCACCATGGACATAGGATTGGATTCCACGCACAACAGAAGAAGCAGTGGTGTCACCTGCAGACAGTGTTCCTGGACCCTGGGGTTCGGCCCTCAAAGTCGGGTGCTTTGCTGCCATGTGCCTGATCATGCTGGTGGTGGTTAGGCAGATAGATTTGCTACTCCTACTGATGCAGCCATGGCAGGTTGTGCAATTGACCTGTTTGGAGTTATTGGCAGAGTCTTTAAAAAACAACCATACTCGAGAAGACCTTACAGCTGGACAAACAACTTCCACCGTGTTGGTGTTATGAGGAATGGTTGCCCGCCTTCTGTCTGCGGCCACCACAGTGCTTCTTCCTGCCTGTTGTGGTGCTATGCCTTCATCCCCATGTGTGCTCCTGTTCTCGCTCTGCATGTCCTCCTGCCAGGTTGGGTCAGTTACTATATCATCCACCAACTCCTCTTCACTTCCGCACCCTGGTCCTCCTCCAGACTTTCAGGCAATTGTGTCTCATCATCGTCTACCTATTGTGACACGTTCCCACCGTCACCTTCGTGTGAACGTGGCTACTTAATTATTTGGGCATCGCTACATGTAATCTCATCTTACCCCGCTTCGAGTGTACCGGGCGAGAGGCCAGAATCTATAAATGCTTTGGCCAAAATAGTAACCAATACCCCATGTGATGCATTTATCATATGCATCATTTTTTGCCCTTTTTATCATCTTTTGCAGGATGCAGCTAGGCTCCTTTTTTGATGGCTTGGTTCTCTGTGTTATGCACATATAGTGCTGAACAGCCCGCCTTTCATCATAGGCGTTATAAATAGGCTGTTATCAAGATACTGTGCATTGCACTTTCCTGTGTGACTTATGTCCTAAGCAAGCCTTATTTGTGTGCTTTTTTCCACTAGGCAGTTAACACCTTCATCATCTCTGTTTTTGTGATGGGGTTGCTGCTCTCATCAGTGGTAGGCACCTGTGCTTCTCCAGCCTTTATCTATGGGAGCTTGCTGCATCCTGCTAGTGCACTGGTCATTTGACAAGATTTGGTAAGACTATTTTTCATGTTGTGTTTCTGTACTGTATGTATGCACATACACTCCCTGCCTACCTAGCACTGCAATCTATATATCCCGTAATTAGTCCTTAGAAGGACTGTTGATTTAGCTTGATTTATGTATTCTATTATGGTATACCCACACTACCTTATAAACCACCAAATGTGACTCTTATCTCAGCAGAAGTTCTCCCTACACTAGCTGATTCCGTAGCAGACTGTGACAAGCATGGCGGTGCCAGGTCTCTTATGCATCTGATGACGTTGTGCAGCAAGCCAATCACTGTAATGCCACAACCAAGATGGCTGTGCATTACAATGCATGCAGACAATCCTCGCATGTTGATTGGCGTGGAACAGAACTCCAGCCAAGCAATCCATGAAATGCTCAGCGCTCGCCGAGTACCGTGAGTACAGCAATGCTCGGGCAAGTGCCGAGTAGAGATGAGCGGTGTTCGAATCAAACTGTTCGCCAATCTCAAATTCGAGCTGTTTTGGGCGGTGTTCGAGCCGTTCGGCGAACCCGAACGATTTGGAAAAAATCCGGCTGTTCGAGGTTATGTTCGATAACTGTTCGTGCACCAATATCGTAACTGGATTTTTTCACGGTAATGCTGATAATCACTGTTAATACACAGTTTGAGTTTACAGCGGGGCGGGGGAGGGGCATGGGATGGATCTTGCAGAAATAATGAAGATCTCCATTTTTTTTCTGTTTCCCGCATTTCCAGTAGGCGGTGCAGTCTGTCAGCCTATCAGCAGCGCACACACGGAGCAAAGTGCTTTTTTTCACACAAGCAAGGGCATGTGTCATTGGCTGTGTATGTCACATGTCCTTGTCCTATAAGACCCAGCCATTTTCCCCTTCGCCACCATTTTCTCACTGCTGCAGCTCAGTGTTAGACGGCACTGCTGCTGCTGTGAGCGCTATATTATCACTGTGAAACTGCGAATTGCAAACAATTTTTCTGGTAATTAGACAGGAAGGTTTAGGGAGTAGGGACTAGATTGTAATTGCAGCCCTTTTGAGGGCTAGGTTACATCAGTTCCGATCACTTTTTGCCAGCTCCACCAGCATTCAAATAACTACGAATTTATTGCTGCATCTTGCCTGGACAATAATTTTGGGCATAGTAGCAGTGTGTGGTACTCATTCTATTAGGCCATCAATACTAAGCTCCACCAGCGTTGAAATAACTAATAATTTTTAACTGCATCTTGCCTGGACAATAATTTTTGGCATAGTAGCAGTGTGTGGTACTCATTCTATTAGGCTATCTATACAAAGTTCCACCAGCGTTGATAAAAATAATAATTTTTATCTGCATCTTGCCTGGACAATAATTTTGGGCATAGTAGCAGTGTGTGGTACTCATTCTATTAGGCCATCTATACAAAGCGCCATCAGCATTAAAAAAAAAAAGAATTTTTATCTGCATCTTGCCTGGACAATAATTTTGGGCAGAGTAGCAGTGTGTGGTACTCATTCTATTAGGCCATCTACACAAAGCTCCACCAGCGTTAAAAAAAAAAGAATTTTTAGCTGCATCTTGCCTGGACAATAATTTTGGGCATAGTAGCAGTGTGTTGTACTCATTCTATTAGGCCATCTATACAAAGTTCCACCAGCATTCAAAAAAAAAGAATTTTTAGCTGTATCTTGCCTGTAGAATAATTGTGGGCATAGTAGCAGTGTGTGGTTCTCATTCTATTAGGCCATCTATACAAAGCTCCACCAGCGTTAAAAAAAAATAGAATTTTAAGGCGGCATCTTGCCTGGACAATAATTTTGGGCATAGTAACAGTGTGTGGTACACATTCTATTAGGAAATCTATACAAAGCTCCACCAGCGTTGAAATAAATAATAATTTTTTTCTGCATCTTGCCTGGACAATAATTTTGGGCATAGTAGCAGTGTTATTAAGTTATTAAGGTTGAAGGAAGACTTTAAGTCCATCTAGTTCAACCATATCCTATCCTAACCTGCCCTAACATGTTGATCCAGAGGAAGGCAAAAAAACCCCAAGTGGCAAACAGTAAGCTTCACATTAGGGAAAAAAATTCCTTCCCGACTCCACATACGGCAATCAGACTAGCTCCCTGGATCAACGCTGTATCTAGGAAACTAGTGAATATAGCTGTAATATTATACTTTTCAAGAAAGGCATCCAGTCCCCTCTTAAATTTTAGTAAGGAATCACTCATTACAACATTAGACGGCAGAGAGTTCCATAGTCTCACTGCTCTTACAGTAAAGAATCTGCATCTGTGATTATGGCTAAACCTTCTTTCCTCCAGACGTAGAGGATGCCCCCTCGTCCCCGTCATAGGTCTAAGAGTAAAAAGATCATTAGAAAGGTCTTTGTACTGTCCCCTCATATATTTGTACATTGTAATAAGATCACCCCTAAGCCTTCGTTTTTCCAAACTAAATAACCCCAAGTGTAATAACCTGTCTTGGTATTGCAGACCCCCCAGTTCTCTAATAACCTTGGTCGCTCTTCTCTGCACCCGCTCCAGTTCAGCTATGTCTTTCTTATACACCGGAGACCAGAACTGCACACAGTATTCTAAGTGTGGTCGCACCAGTGACTAGTATAGAGGTAAAATTATGTTCTCCTCATGAGCATCTATGCCTCGTCTAATGCATCCCATTATTTTATTTGCCTTGGCAGCAGCTGCCTGACATTGGCCACTAAATGTGAGTTTGTCGTCCACCCATACACCCAAGTCTTTTTCAGTGACAGTTTTGCCCAGTGTTTTACAATTAAGCACATAATTATACATCTTATTTGTTCTACCCAAGTGCATGACCTTACATTTATCCCCATTAAAGCTCATTTGCCATTTATCAGCCCAAGCTTCTAGTTTACATAAATCCTCCTGTAATATAAAATTATCCTCCTCTGTATTTATTACCCTGCAGAGTTTAGTGTCATCTGCAAATATTGAAATACTACTCTGTATGCCCCCTACAAGGTCATTAATAAATATGTTAAAGAGAAGCGGCCCCAATACTGACCCCTGTGGTACCCCACTGCTAACCGTGACCCAGTCCGAGTGTGCTCCATTAATAACCACCCTTTGTTTCCTATCCATGAGCCAGTTCTTAACCCACTTACACATATTTTCCCCTATCCCCATTGTTCTCATTTTATGTATCAACCTTTTGTGTGGCACTGTATCAAAAGCTTTTGAGAAGTCCATGAATACCACATCCACTGCATTCCCTTGGTCCAGTCCTGAACTTACCCCTTCATAAAAGCTTATCAGATTAGTCTGACAAGAACGGTCCCTCGTAAACCCATGCTGATACTGTGTCATGAGGTTATTCAGCTTCAGATACTCCAATATAGTATCCCTTAAAAAACCCTCCAGGATTTTACCCACAGTAGATGTTAAGCTCACTGGCCTATAATTTCCAGGTTCAGTTTTTGCCCCCTTTTTGAATATTGGCACCACATTTGCTATACGCCAGTCCTGTGGTACAGACCCCGTTATTATGGAATCTTTAAAGATTAAAAATAAAGGTCTATCTATAACTGTACTTAATTCCTGCAGTACTCGGGGGTGTATCCCATCCGGGCCCGGGGATTTGTGAACTTTAGTGATTTTTAGACGCCGCCGTACTTCCTGCTGGGTTAAGCATGTGACATTTAATGGAGAAATTTTTTATCTCTGATCATGTTATCTGTCATGGGATTTTCTTGTGTAAATACAGTTGAAAAAAAGTCATTTAGCATATTGGCTTTTTCCTCATCCTCATCCACCATTTCACCCAGACTATTTTTAAGGGGACCAACACTATCATTTTTTAGTTTCTTGCTATTTATGTAGTTAAAGAATATTTTGGGATTATTTTTACTTTCTCTGGCAATGAGTCTCTCTGCCTCAATCTTTGCTGTCTTGATTTGCTTTTTACAGAATTTATTCAGTCTTCTGTATTTATTTAATGCCTCTTCACTACCTACTTGCTTTAATTCCCTAAACGCTTTCTTTTTGTCCCTTATTGCGCCCCTTACAGCTCTATTTAGCCATAGTGGTTTCCTCCTAATTCTAGCATGTTTATTCCCATAGGGTATATACTGTGCACAGGTCCTATTCAGGATACTAATAAACGTCTCCCATTTTCTTTGTGTATTTTTATGTCTCAGGATATCGTCCCAGTTTATTGCACCAAGATCATCTCTCATCCGTTGGAAATTTGCCTTCCTGAAGTTTAGTGTCCTTGTAACCCTCGACTACACATCTTATTAAAGGATACATGAAAGCTTATTATTTTGTGATCACTATTACCCAAGTGACCCCCAACCCTTATATTTGATATGCGGTCTGGCCTGTTGGATAATATTAGGTCTAGCAGTGCCCCCCCTCTTGTTGGGTCCTGAACTAGTTGTGAAAGGTAATTGTCTCTCATAGTTGCCAAAAACTTATTACCTTTGCTGGAACTGCAGGTTTCTGTTCCCCAATGTATTTCAGGGTAGTTGAAGTCCCCCATAATAATGACTTCTCCTTGAGTTGCTGCTTCATCTATTTGCTTTACGAGGATATTCTCTGTTGCTTCCATTATTTTAGGAGACTTATAACAAACCCCTATCAATAATTTATTATTTTTCCCCCCTCCCCTAATCTCCACCCACAGAGACTCTACATCTTCATTAGATTCACAGATATCACGCAGGATGGGTTTTAAGGATGATTTTACATATAAACACACACCCCACCTCGCTTATTTTTACAGTCATTTCTAAACAGACTATAGCCCTGTAAATTAACCGCCCAGTCGTGGCTCTCATCCAGCCAAGACTCAGATATCCCCACCATGTCATAATTATGTTCCAACAAAATTAATTCTAATTCCGCCATTTTGTTGGTGAGGCTTCTAGCATTAGTATACATGCACTTTATGTATCTCTCTGAACCTCTATTCTTTCTTAAATTATTAACTGTTCTAACCCCACCCCCCATGCCACCCCCACCCCCAATTTCATTATTTGTGCCCAGGTCTCTATCTGTACTGCCTTCCCCTCCTATAAAATGAATACCCTCCCCCCAGTCCCTAGTTTAAAGACTCCTCCAACCTTCTAGCCATTTTCTCCCCCAGCACAGCTGCACCCTCCCCATTGAGGTGCAGCCCATCCCTAGCATAGAACCTGTAGCCAACTGAGAAGTCGGCCCACTTCTCCAGGAACCCAAACCCCTCCTTCCTACACCAATTCTTGAGCCACTTATTAACCTCCCTAATCTCCCGTTGCCTCTCTGGTGTGGCACGTGGTACCGGCAGTATTTCAGAAAATACCACGTTGGAGGTCCTTGCTTTAAGCTTGCAGCCTAATTCCCTGAAATCATCTTTAAGGACCTTCCACCTGCCTCTAACTTTGTCATTTGTGCCAATGTGCACCATGACCGCTGGGTCCTCACCAGCCCCTCCCAGTAATCTGTCAACCCGATCAGCGATGTGTCGGACTCGAGCGCCAGGTAGGCAGCACACTGTTCGACGATCCCTGTCTTTGTGACAGATTGCCCTATCTGTTCCCCTAATAATTGAGTCCCCCACTACCAGCACCTGTCTGGCCTGCCCTGCTATCCTAATTCCCCCCTTACTGGAGCAGACACTCCCCGGCTTTCAGAGGACATGCCTGGCTGCAGCAGTGCTACCCCTGTACTGACAACCCCCTCATCTGCCAACTTTGCAAACTTATTGGGGTGTGCCAGATCAGGACTAGCCTCCCTGGCACTCTTCCCTCTACCCCGCTTTCTAACTGTCACCCAGCTTCCTACTTCAGTGTCCTGCAGCTCCACCCTAGCATCCCCCCCTCATCTATCCCATTGAGCGTCTGCTCAGTGAGCAGAAGACTCCTTTCCATATTGTCTATGGATCTCAGTGTTGCCAGCTGCACATTTAGATCCAAGATTTGGGCTTCCAAATGCACAACGTGCTCACATCTCACACAGCAGTATGCACCCTCGACCGGCTGTTCAAGGACTGCATACATGTGGCAAGATGTACACTGGATGGCATTGGCAATAGTGGAGCACATATCTAATGGGGATTTCACCAGACAGCAAAGATAAGTAAAAATAAATAAAAAGTATTTATAAAATATACGGTAACAGCAATTCAGTAATTCCTCCCTTGGAAACTCCTGAATCCAAAGTCACTGAATCACAAGTCACACTTGCGCACCGGTCACACTCAGCTCGCTCACACTCGCTGAAGCAGAAGATTTAAAGAGAGATTTTTTTTTTTTTTTTTTTCCTTCAGCAGCAAATCACCCTGCTGCTCTAATGCACTTCCAAAAAGACTTGAGTCCCAACCAGCTGGCCCTTATAAACCCTTAATTATGAACCCCCACCCTTAATTAACCCTTGTGAATATAGCTACACCAAGATTTAAATGCAATATAGTTAACCTTTAAACCTTTAAACATACAGATAGTAAAATAAGAGATTAATCCTTTAGAGAGAAAAATAGGTTAAAAAAGCCCCAAAAGATAGAATAGGTAGAAAGGCACTCAGAAATCCACAATTCAGCCACTCACACCAATTCACACAGGTATTTGATTAAAGGTTTTTCAAATACTTCTTCACTGAATCACAAGTCACACTTACCACCGTTCACACTTGTGCACCGGTCACACTCAGCTCGCTCACACTCGCTGAAGCAGAAGATTTAAAGAGAGATTTTTTTTTTTTTTTTCCTTCAGCAGCAAATCACCCTGCTGCTCTAATGCACTTCCAAAAAAAAAAGAAAAAAAAAAATGTGTGGTACTCATTCTATTAGGTCATCTAAACAAAGCTCCACCAGCGTTAAAAAAAAATAGAATTTTAAGGCGGCATCTTGCCTGGACAATAATTTTGGGCATAGTAACAGTGTGTGGTACACATTCTATTAGGCAATCTATACAAAGCTCCACCAGCATTGAAATAAATAATAATTTTTATCTGCATCTTGCCTGGACAATAATTTTGGGCATAGTAGCAGTGTGTGGTACTCATTCTATTAGGCCATCTATACAAACCTCCACCAATGTTAAAAAAAAAGAATTTTAGCTGCATCTTGCCTGGACAATAATTGTGGGCATAGTAGCAGTGTGTGGTACTCATTCTATTAGGCCATCTATACTAAGCTCCACTAGTGAGGAAGGTGCAGGAGCCCAGGAAGAAGTGAGGACGAACTGACGATGGGCATGGAAGACTCATCAGATGAGGGAGACCTTGATCACATTTCTGTTGTGCGAGGTTGGGGGGAGAGGGCAGAGGAAGGAAGCAGGATTCTTACCTCGCCACCAACACAACAGGGACTTGGTGCTCCTGGATGCGCAAGACACATGAGTGCCTTCTTGCTGCACTACCTGCAACATAACCCTCGAATTGTCAGAATTCGAAATAATCCTGACTTCTGGGTAGCCACACTGTTAGATCCCGGTACAAAAGTAAATTTGCCGAAATAATTCCTGCTATAGAAAGGGATTCACGCATGCAGGAGTATCAGCAGAGACTGTTGCATAATCTTACATGTGCTTTTCCACAAAACACCAGTGGTGCACGTAGTAAATCTCACAGTTGTAACTTGCCAACCGTGGGACTGTCGAGTCTTCAGCACTCAAACTGTAACAGGAAACACAGTTTCTGCTGGTGTTAACAGCAATTTTGCGGAATCCTTTCACCACTTTTTTAGCCCATCCTTTGCAAGGCCACAGGAGACAAGAAGTCAGACACATAGTCAACACCTAGAGACGATGGTACAGTATCTCCAACTGAACATGGAAGCCATGACTGTGTCACTGGACCCTTGCTCTTTTTGGGCTTCCAAGCTGGATACATATCTGGAGCTCGCCACTCACGCCTTGGAGATCTTGTCATGCCCCGCAGCCAGCGTTCTCTCTGAACGTGTGTTCAGCGCTGCTGGTGGTGTGCTGACAGATAAGTGCACGCGGCTGTCCACTGACAATGTAGACAGACTCACGTTCATAAAGATGAATCATGGATCCGCAAGGACTTTTCTACCCCTGTGTCATCCTGGGGAGAGTAAAAGCTGGAGGATTTGATAAAATCACCTCACCAAACATTTTAAGCAACTCTGGGGTAATTGATGCTACTTAAGTGGTGTCTGTGCCCCAAATTTTTGGAAAAAATGGAGACTCATTTTGGAGTCCCCTTGCTGTGTTTTACATGAAGTTGGCTTCGTCAATTACAGGTGGGTTGGGTCTTTCCCCCCCTTTTGTCCGTAAGAAACTACATACACTATGGCTTGGGGTAACACAGATGGTTGAGTGTCAAGACTGAGCTGTTTACTCATACTATAGCCTGGGAATCAGAGGTCGGCTCCAAAGCTTCAGTGTCTGCTAGTCAGTGGAGTAGCCACCGGCAGTAGATCTAATTAAAAAATTTTTTTGCAAATTCCTTTTTTTTTTTTTTTTTGTGAAAAAGTACAAGAAAATACAATATACATAGTAAAAGGGGTAGTATAACTATAAATGTATGCATAACGACAGTACATTGGGGGTACAGGGAAGGTTTTCCATCAATATCCAGATCAAGCATGTATTTTTCTTTTCCAATAATTTTATTCAAATTTTCAAGGACGGGAAGGGAAACAATAAGGAATAAGGAAGGGAAAGAGGGAGATACAAGGAAAGGGAAATGAAAAAGCAGGAAAGGCAGTGAAGGAGGAAACAATATGAAATTGTAACTATAGTACATTAGTGACAAAGTTTATAACATAAAATGAACTAATAAGAAAGAAAACAGACAAGTAGATTTCGTATATTAGGGAAACAATTCCATCCATTTGGACCATTTTATGAAGAATTTATCGCAGTGGTTATTAACCAATGCTAGTTTATATTCAAACGATTTATGAAGTGTGATTTTATCAACAATGTCTTAAAAAGAGGGTGACTCAGATTTTTTCCAGTAGAGAGCAATGCTGTTTTTGGTTACCAGTAGGATGTGGACTATTAACCCCTTAACGACCGCCAATATGCCTTTTAACGGCGGTCATTAAGGGTACTTAAACCACAGCTGTGGAAAAAGTGAATAGCGCCCCCCAGAGGTGCATTTACCGGGGGTAGCCGAGACCCCAGAGAACATGAATCGGGTCAGTTTTTCCCGACACCGATGTTGCGATCGCCGTTATTAACCCTATAACGGCGATCGCAACAACAACAAAAAAAAAGTTGTGCTATTTAATTTCTCTGTCCTCTGATGTCATCGGACATCAGAGGACAGAGAAAAAGGGTCCCCGGGACCCCAATGTGGCACCCGATCCCCTGCATGCGGCCCCCGGGCCCTACATTGTCCCCCGATGCCGCCGCTATGAAGAAAGTGGCGGGCGCATGCTCAGTGCGCCCGCCGCTATGTGCTGGGGGGGATGGGCAATATTCTCTGGGGTCTCGGCGACCCCAGAGAACATGATCCGGGTCGGTATTCACCGATCCCGGTGTTGCGATCGCCGCTATACAGCATAACGGCGATCGCAAAAAAAAAAAAAAGATTTTCTCCCCTCTGATGTGATCGCACATCAGAGGGGAGAAAATGAGGGTCCCCAGGTCCCCCGGAACCCCCCCTGTACCTGCCGGTGTCCTCCGGCAGGTCCCCCTGGCCTCCTATTCTCCCGGTCTTCTTCCTGGAAAAAAAAATGGCGGGCGCATGCGCAGTGCGCCCGCCGATCTGCTTGGCGGCAGATTCAAATTTTTTTTCATTCATTCTCCAGAAAGTGCATTTTGATCACTGTGATAAACTATCAGTGATCAAAATAAAAAAAAACAGTGCATAACCCCCCGTTTATCACCTCCTTAGTTAGGGACATATAATAAAAAATAGAAATTATATTTATTTTCATTTTTCCGTTAGGGTTAGGGTTATAATTAGGGTTAGGGTTAGCATTAGGGTTAGGGTTAGCATTAGGGTTAGGTTATAATTAGGGTTAGGGTTAGGCTGGGTTCATACTGCGTTATTGCAGTCCGTTAGACGGACTGCATTACACCGCGGTATAACGCGGTGTAACGCAGTCCGTTAATGCTGCCATTCACCCCCATTTGAGGGCGCATCGCGACGCATGCCGTAAAACGGCATGCATTTGCGACGTGCCATCATTCAGTGACGGAGCCTCGGACGCGGGCTGCAGCGTCTGGGCTCCGTCACCGCTAGCGCAGATGAATCATCTGCTGATTCCTCTGCGCTAGCGGGTATAGCATAACGCGATCGCGTTATGCTATACCGTTACCAGCCCGTCAACGCTATGTGTTGAACGGGCTGGTAAAACGCAAAATGAACCTAGCCTTAGGGTTAGGGTTATAATTAGGGTTAGAATTAGGGTTAGGGTTAAAATTAAGGTTAGGGTAACAATTAGGGTTGGAATTAGTGTTGGGATTTAGGTTAGGATTAGGGTTGGGATTAGGGTTAGGGTGTGTTGGGGTTAGGGTTGGAGCTAGAATTGAGGGATTTCCACTATTTAGGCACATCAGGGTGTTATGGGTCTGCGGAACACACCAAAAATATAATGTAGAAAGGTGCGTTCGCAGCCCGGGGTCCACCGTGCAAGCGGAGCCTGCTGCTAGTAAAAATGGCGCGAGAAGCAAACTCTGTTATCCCGCAGAGTCGCCAACATAAACGCCGTAATGCGCTGTGGCAATGAGTGCGAACTCTGTTACTCCACAGAGCCGCTAGAAGGAGAGCCGCAGCGCTACATGGCGATGTGTGCGCACTCACTAGACACAACTGAGTGGCAAGAAAACACGCTAGGGCGCTGACTAGCGTTGAAAGCGAACCCTGTTACGTCACAGGGCCGCTGAGAAAAAGCACTGTGTCCTGTAAGGCTCTCAGGTACACAGTTAAGTGCTAAACGTACATAAAGCGTGATCATGTGCTAATGTCCTCGCGGGAGTCACCGCAATCTATGGCGTCTGAACGCCAGACCCTGAATACGGCAATCAAAACTCCTCACCGGTTATGCCGGTAATCTAGGGCATCTAGGACACCGACCCTGACCAGCTTCCATACCAAACTCCTCACCGATTAAGTCGGTATTCTAGTGGCTTATTTCAGCCGGGTCCCTATCCACACATACACATGACCACACTGGCGCATAGCATACAATGGTTGATATTAGCGCATGGCGGCCCAGCCATGCTACCCTTTTATAGCAACAGCTACAGGACCTTCCAGGAACAAGGACCAATGAGAAACTGTTACAAACTCATGTAGCTACATGACCTTCCTGGCGGACCAATAGGAGCCGCTGCAGCACCTGAACATGTGACCCCTGATCTCCAATGAGAGATCTCACTCTGGGCATGCTCAGAAGGGAAAACGCAGGACTTTGTCCCAAAGACGTCTGCTCCAGCACTGGCTATAATAGCAGATCCAGGAAAGGCAGCAGCAAGTCACTGCACAGTAGTGGAGTGGGCAAGACGCTTGGACCGACGTCTCTGCTGAGCAGGCTCCACTGCGGCCGGAGATGAATGGGAGACCGCAGCAGGACGGGTTCGAGACTCCCCTTGTGCAGCAGCGGGAAATCGAACCCTAACATTACCCCCCCTCCTAGGGCCCCCCTTCTTTGGGCCTCGCTGCGCTCAAAGGCAGCGATGAGCTGCGGAGCGTGAACATGCTCGGCAGGCTCCCAGGATCTATCCTCAGGCCCATAACCCCTCCAATCCACCAAATAAATTTTTTTGCCTCGTACCACCTTGCACCCAACAATGGCGTTCACCTCATGATCGTCGGTAGATGAACCCGACGTCCCGGCAGATGACTCGGAAAACCGGGAAATGGCCACGGGTTTCAAGAGGGACACGTGAAAGGTGTCAGTGATACCAAGGCGAGGCGGAAGGGCTAGGCGGTAAACCACCGGGTTCACCTGCTCAAGAACTTTAAAGGGGCCCAAAAAGCGAGGTGCCAACTTGGTGGACTCTACCCGTAGCCTGATGTTTCGGGCAGAAAGCCACACTAGGTCACCCGGGGCAAATGTAGGAGCGGGGCGCCGATGGGCATCGGCCGAAGACCTCATCCTCTCTTTGGAGGCCTGAATGGCATCCTGAGTGCGGTCCCAAATGTCCCGTGCCTCCATAGCCCAGTCTGCCACCCTGGAATCGGCGGAAGACACGGGCATAGGCACTGGTACCCGCGGATGCTGACCGTAGTTCAGGAGGAATGGGGTCTGTCCGGTGGAGTCAGCCACAGCATTATTTAGAGCAAACTCAGCCCACGGTAGCAAGGATGCCCAGTCATCCTGCCTGGCAGAGACAAAATGTCGCAAGTATGTGACAAAGGTCTGGTTGGCCCTCTCTACCAACCCATTCGTCTCGAGATGGTATGCAGAGGAGAGATTCAACTCAATGCTGAGTAGACGACACAGCTCTCTCCAGAACCGAGACGCAAACTGGGGACCTCTATCACTGACAATTTTGTCTGGCATACCGTGTAGGCGGAAAATTTGCCAAATGAATAATGCTGCCAAGGCCCGTGCAGACGGTAACCGTGGTAACGGCACTAAGTGCACCATTTTGGAGAAGTGGTCGGTTATCACCCAGATGATGGTGCAGCCCCGAGACTTGGGTAAGCCCACCACAAAATCCATCCCGACCATCTCCCAAGGCCTGTCTGCCACCGGTAAAGGAAAAAGTAACCCAGCTGGCCGTTGTCGAGGGGACTTATTCTTGGCGCAGGAGACGCACGCCTGAACGTATTCCCTGACGTCACGGGCCATCTGCGGCCACCAGTATGTCCTCGCCAGCAACTCAGAAGTCCTTTTGGTCCCAAAATGTCCACCCACCCTGGACGAATGTGCCCAAGAGAGTACTTCCGGTCGCAAATTGGTGGGCACAAAAGTCTTGCCCGGAGGCACAGACTCAAGCGAAACCGGAGCCACTGTTCTTAGGCTTTCTGTGGGGACAATCAGCCGAGGCTCCTCCTCCACCTCCTCAGAGGACACCACGGAGCGGGATAGAGCATCTGCGCGAATGTTCTTCTCACCGGAGAGGAAATGGAGGGTGAAATGGAACCGGGAGAAAAACAAGGACCATCTGGCCTGACAGGAATTTAGCTGCTGGGCTGTCTGCAAATACACCAAGTTCTTGTGGTCTGTGAACACTTGGAAGGTAAAGCGAGCCCCCTCCAGAAGATGTCGCCACTCGGAGAAGGCCAACTTCATAGCCAGTAACTCCCTGTCCCCGATAGAATAATTCCTCTCTGCTGGTGTAAAGGTTTTGGAAAAGAAGAAGCAGGGATGCTTCCGACCCTGGGCATCCTTTTGAAAAAGGACTGCTCCAGCACCAACAGAAGAGGCATCCACCTCTAAGAGAAACGGTTTATCGACATCGGGGCGATGTAAGATGGGAGCACTGGCGAAATGCGACTTGATGGAGGAGAACGCCTTGGTGACCTCCTCTGACCACAACTTGGGATTAGCTCCCTTCTTGATGAGGGCTACCAAGGGAGCTACCAAAGTGGAGAAGTGGGGAATGAATTGGCGATATTAGTTAATGAACCCCATAAAGCGCTGCACCGCCTTAAGGGAGTGGGGTTCTTGCCAATCCATCACAGCCTGTAGTTTGGTAGGATCCATAGCCAATCCCTGGGTGGAGATTATATAGTCCAGAAAAGGTAGAGACTCCTGCTCAAACATGCACTTCTCCAACTTCGCATATAGGGAATTTGCTCACAAGAGGTCGAAGACCTTGCAGACATCTCTCCGGTGGGAGGCCATATCTGGAGAAAAGATGAGAATGTCATCCAGATAGACTACCACCGAGGTGGTCAACATATCCCGGAAGATGTCATTCACAAAGTCTTGGAAGACAGCTGGAGCATTAAAGAGCCCAAAGGGCATTACCAGATATTCATAATGCCCATCCCTGGTGTTAAATGCCGTCTTCCACTCGTCCCCCTCACGGATGCGAATCAGGTTATACGCACCCCGCAGGTCTAGCTTAGTAAATACCCTTGCTCCCCGAAGCCTGTCAAAAAGCTCAGAGATTAGCGGCAAAGGATACTTATTTTTCACGGTGATAGCGTTGAGACCCCTATAATCAATGCACGGACGTAGTTCTCCGTTCTTCTTCTGCACAAAGAAGAACCCCGCTCCCGCTGGTGACACCGACTTCCTAATGAATCCCCTTGCCAAGTTCTCCTGAATATATTGGGACATGGCCTCTGTCTCAGGAAGTGAGAGGGGATAGACCCTTCCTCTAGGAGGCTCAGCTCCAGGCAAGAGGTCGATAGGACAGTCATAGGGGCGATGAGGCGGAAGAGTCTCCTCAGCCTTCTTTGAGAAAACGTCGGCATAAGAACAATAGACCTTGGGAAGAGTTGAGAGGTCTATGGGTATCTCAGTGGTGTTGACCTGCACGCTGTCCCTAATGCATCTGCCTATACATAAATTACCCCAACCCAGAATTCTCCCTGAAGCCCACTCAATATGGGGAGAGTGGTGGCGGAGCCAGGGTAATCCCAACAAAACCTCATCTATACCCTCAGGGAGGATAAAAAATGATATATTCTCCTGATGGGAAGGAGACATAGACAAGGTGAGTGGGACAGACTGATGGGTGATTTGTGAGGGCAGAATTGCTCCGTTCAACACCCGAACCGATACTGGTTCAGCCAGCAACACCAAAGGCATGGTGTGGCGAGAAGCAAAGGAGGATGACATAAAATTTCCCTCTGCCCCAGAATCCACACACAGCTTGACGGGTAGGGTGGTAGAACCGTGGGTAATTATCCCCTTGAGGAGCACTTTAGGGGCGAAACTCATGGCGTCCAGTGACCCTGTTCCTACGGTTACTGGGTGCGACCGCTTATTCAGCCGCTGTGGACATCGGTTGGCAAAATGTCCCTGCTGCTGGCAAATATAACAAATTGGGGATGGACGAGTGACCCGAGATTTAGATCCTGCAGGAGCAACCTCCTGAAGGTCGGGCGCCTGAACAGGCGACTCCAGAGGGTTGGTGAAGGTAGGAGCCAACTGGACCCTCTGCCTACACTGGACACGTTCCAGCCTCCGCTCGTGGAAACGGAGGTCGACGCGGGTGGAAATAGCGATAAGCTTCTCCAGTGTGGCAGGAATCTCCCTGGTAGCCAAGGCGTCTTTCACATGACCCGCCAGTCCTCTCCAGAACACGGGAATGAGGACTTTATCTGGCCACTCTAATTCCGAGGCCAGAGTCCGAAATTGGACAGCAAAATGGCTGACCAAAGCCGAACCCTGGGTACTTGCCAGCAGTTTGAGCGCCGCATCGTGGGTGACCTGAGGTCCTAGAAAAACCTTTTTCAGAGCCTCCAGAAAACGAGAAGCGCTCTGCACCACACGGTCGTCGCGCTCCCACAGCGGCGTTGCCCACTCCAACGCTCTGCCCGACAGAAGAGCTATCACAAAGCCCACTTGTGCCCGATCCGTGGGGAAACGTGCAGCCAGAAGCTCGAGGTGTATGGAGCACTGACTTACGAATCCCCGACATTGCTTGCTGTCACCAGCAAACTTGTCTGGAAGCGGGAGGTGGGACAATGTAGGGACAGAGGTGGCAGAGGACAAACTGGCTGCAGCTACACTAGCAGCCTGAACAGCGACTGCGGTAACATCCACAGCTGAGGTTGTGCACTCAAGAGACGCCAACCTACCCTCCAGCTGCTGGATGTACAGCTGTAATCGCTGTTCATCTGCCATTTTACTAGCCAGACCCTGGCGCTAATATTATGTTATGGGTCTGCGGAACACACCAAAAATATAATGTAGAAAGGTGCGTTCGCAGCCCGGGGTCCACCGTGCATGCGGAGCCTGCTGCTAGTAAAAATGGCGCGAGAAGCAAACTCTGTTATCCCGCAGAGTCGCCAACATAAACGCCGTAATGCGCTGTGGCAATGAGTGCGAACTCTGTTACTCCACAGAGCCGCTAGAAGGAGAGCCGCAGCGCTATATGGCGATGTGTGCGCACTCACTAGACACAACTGAGTGGCAAAGAAAACACGCTAGGGCGCTGACTAGCGTTGAAAGCGAACCCTGTTACGTCACAGGGCCGCTGAGAAAAAGCACTGTGTCCTGTAAGGCTCTCAGGTACACAGTTAAGTGCTAAGCGTACATAAAGCGTGATCATGTGCTAATGTCCTCGCGGGAGTCACCCGCAATCTATGGCGTCTGAACGCCAGACCCTGAATACGGCAATCAAAACTCCTCACCGGTTATGCAGGTAATCTAGGGCATCTAGGACACCGACCCTGACTAGCTTCCATACCAAACTCCTCACCGATTAAGTCGGTATTCTAGTGGCTTATTTCAGCCGGGTCCCTAACCACACATACGCATGATCACACTGGCGCATAGCATACAATGGTTGATATTAGCGCATGGCGGCCCAGCCATGCTACCCTTTTATAGCAACAGCTACAGGACCTTCCAGGAACAAGGACCAATGAGAAACTGTTACAAACACATGTAGCTACATGACCTTCCTGGCGGACCAATAGGAGCCGCTGCAGCACCTGAACATGTGACCCCTGATCTCCAATGAGAGATCTCACTCTGGGCATGCTCAGAAGGGAAAACGCAGGACTTTGTCCCAAAGATGTCTGCTCCAGCACTGGCTATAATAGCAGATCCAGGAAAGACAGCAGCAAGTCACTGCACAGTAGTGGAGTGGGCAAGACGCTTGGACCGACGTCTCTGCTGAGCAGGCTCCACTGTGGCCGGAGATGAATGGGAGACCGCAGTGGGATGGGTTCGAGACTCCCCTTGTGCAGCAGTTGGAAATCAAACCCTAACACAGGGGGTCTCCAAACACGACGTGGCGTTCAAAAAGTCAAATGGCGCTCCCTCCCTTCTGATCCCTGCCGTGCGCCCAAACAGTGGTTTTCCCCAACATATGGGGTATCAGCGTACTGAGGAAGTGAGCGTCAGGCTCACGAAACGCGCATCAGGATTCCTGGACACCTGTGGATTTCACAACCTGCTACTAAAATGGGTAAATTTTACCATGATCTGTTTATTTAAATGCACATTTTCTTGTCTATTGTTACAACAGCGCTATGAGCAATACAATATAGTCAGTTCATATAATGATGGAAGCCCTCTGTGGACCTAATTATGTTTCTATGACGCTAATATATTGCGCTTTGTACATATGATATTGCATTGAGCAGGCATCCATAGGGTCCTTATTATTGGGTGTATCATCTCATCCTGAGTTATATATACAACTATTCAATATATATGCACAATGCTGTAATTTTTTGATATATGTATTTTTTGTATACAAATAAATTTGATATATTTTTGAGATACTTTATTTGACTTTTTTGTTCTCCAGTAATTCTCAGTTACATTACAAGTCAGTATCCTATGGTTTGCTATTTTGGTTTTTTTTTTCCTAATAACTGAAGTTCTTTAAGGGGTCTAGTTTCCAAAATGGGGTCACTTGTGGAGGGTTTCCACTGTTTAGACACATCAGGGGTTCTCCAAACAAGACGTGGCGTTCAAAAAGTCAAATGGCGCTCCCTCCCTTCCGAGCCCTGCCGTGCGCCCAAACAGTGGTTTACCCCAACTTATGGGGTATCAGCGTACTCAGGACAAATTGCACACCAATTTTGGGGTTCTAATTTCTCCTGTTACCCTTGGGAAAATAAAAAATAGCTGGCTAAAAAAATCATTTTTGAGAAAAAAAATGATTTTTCATTTTCACGGCTCTGCGGTTATAAATTTCTGTGAAGCAGTTGGGGGTTCAAAGTGCTCACCACACATCTAGATAAGCTCCTTGGGGGGTCTAGTTTCCAAAATGGTGTCACTTGCAGGGGGTTTCTACTGTTTAGGCACATCAAGGGCTCTGCAAACACAACATGACGCCCGCAGAACATTCCATCAAAGTCTGCATTTCAAAATAGCGCTCCTTCCCTTCCAAGCACTCCCATGCGCCCAAACAGTGGTTTCACCCCACATATGGGGTATCAGCATACTCAGGAAAAATTGCACAACAACTTTTTGGGTCCAATTTCTGCTGTTACCCTTGGGAAAATAAAAAAATAGCGGGCTAAAGAATCATTTTTGAGGAAAAAAATGATTTTTTATTTTCACGGCTCTACGTTTATTAATTTCTGTGAAGCACTTGGGGGTTCAAAGTGCTCACCACACATCTAGATAAGTTCCTTAAGGGGTCTAGTTTCCAAAATGGTGTCATTTGTGGGGGTTTCCACTGTTTTGGCGTATCAGGGGCTCTCCAAACGCGACATGGCGTCCAATTTCAATTCCAGCCAATTTTGGTTTGAAAAAGTCAAACGGCGCTCCCTGCCGTGCGCCCAAAACAGTGGTCCCACCCCACATATGGGGTATCAGCGTACTCAGGACAAATTGGACAACAACTTTTGTGGTCTAATTTCTCCTGTTACCCTTGGGAAAATATAAAATTGGGGACTAAACCATCAGGTTTGTGGAAAAAATATGACTTTTTATTTTCATGCCCGGGAGTTATAAACTTCTGTGAAGCACTTTGGGGTTCAAAGTGCTCACCACATATGTATATAAGTTCCTTATGGGGTCTAGTTTCCAAAATGGTGTCACTTGTGGGGGGTTTCCACTGTTTAGACACATTAGGGCCTCTACAAACGCGACATGGCGTCCAGCCAATTCTGAGTTAAAAAAGACAAACGGCGCTCCTTCCCTTCCAAGCTCTGCCATGCACCCAAACAGTGGTTTACCCCC
Source organism: Oophaga sylvatica (assembly GCA_033576555.1). Classification (NCBI taxonomy): domain Eukaryota; kingdom Metazoa; phylum Chordata; class Amphibia; order Anura; family Dendrobatidae; genus Oophaga; species Oophaga sylvatica. The sequence continues at coordinate 46,744 of JARQOD010002590.1, read as the reverse complement.
ACATATGGGGTATCAGCATGCTCAGGACAAATTGCACAAAAACTTTTGGGGTCTTGTTACCCTTGGGAAAATAAAAATTGGGGTGAACAGATTGTTTTTGTGGAAAAAATATGATTTTTTATTTTCACGGTTCTATGTTATAAACTTCTGTGAAGCACTTGGAGGTTCAAAGTGCTCACCACACATCTAGATAAGCTCCTTATGGGTCTAGTTTCCAAAATGGGGTCACTTGTGATGGGTTTCCACTGTTTAGACACATCAGGGCCTCTACAAACGCGACATGGCGTCCAGCCAATTCTGCGTTGAAAAAGTCAAATGTCGCTCCTACCCTTGCGACTTCTGCCGTGCGCCCAAAAAGTGGTTTACCCCCACATATGGGGTATCGGCTTATTCAGGAGAAATTGCACAACAAATTTTGTGGTTCATTTTTTCTTTTAACAGTTGTGAAAATAAAAAAATTGGTTCCGAAGTAAAGTTTTTGCAAAAAAGTTAAATGTTAATTTTTTCCTTCCACATTGCTTCAGTTCCCGTGAAGCACGTAAAGGATTAATAAACTTCTTGAATGTGATTTTGAGCACCTTAAGGGGTGCAGTTTTTAGAATGGTGTCAATTTTGGGTATTTTCTATCGTATAGACCCCTCAAAGTGACTTCAAATGTGATATGGTCCCTAAAAAAAAAATGGTGTTGTAAAAATGAGAAATCGCTGGTCAACTTTTAACCCTTATAACTTCGTAACAAAAAAAAATTTGTTCCCAAAATTGTGCTGATGTAAAGTAGACATGTGGGAAATGTTATTTATTAAGAAATTTGTGTGACATATCTCTCTGATTTAAGGGCATAAAAATTTAAAGTTTGAAAATTGTTAAATTTTCAAAATTTTCGCCATATTTCCGTTTTTTTCATAAATAAACACAAGTCATATCAAAGAAATTTTACCACTAACTTGAAGTACAATATGTCACGAAAAAACAATCTCAGAATCAGCTGGATTCGTTAAAGCGTTCCAGAGTTATAACTTCATAAATTGACAGTGGTCAGAATTGTAAAAATTGGCCCTATCATTAAGCTGCAAAATGGCTGTCACTAAGGGGTTAATAATCTCAAATGTGGGTAAATTTTTTAAGTATTTAGTGTGAGAAGGGCCAATTGAGGTGTTAGTAGAATTTGTTTAGAAGAGATGGCATTAATAAGACTCAAAACTTTCTTCCAGAGGGGACGGATTTTCGGGCATTGCCTGAAAATGTGTAGGAGATTACCATAACGACCACAGCTTCTCAAGCAATTAGGTGAGTGAATTTTGTTAATTTTAGATAATCTAGAAGGAGTAAAATACCACCTTGTGAGGAGTTTGTGGTATTATTCTTGAAGGGCCATAGAGAGAGAAGATGCATAGGAAAGCGTACATGCATATTCCCATTCAGAGTGATCAAACGTTAAATGAAGTTCCGACTCCCATTTAACCATGTTTTGTGTTTTGACCAACTGCGTGCTGTGGTTAAACCATTGGTAAACGTAGTTAAGACTCCAAAAAAATTTATGGTCTAAGTTGCAAAGTAAATTTAAAACCGGTTCAGAAATATGAGGGCGCACTTGCAGGAAGACATAAATTTGTTCCTTGAGAATAATGTAGTGAAAAAATGATAGGGAGGATGAATGGAAATGTTCTTTAATAAAAGAATAAGCATAGAATTTAGAACCATCGTAGATATCTCCCAGTTTCTTAATACCCAATTTGAACCAGAGAGGGTCCAAGACCAATCCCCTAGATTCATGGATAAGAAATAATGGAATATTCTTGAGGATATGGATTTTATCACAACCCTTTTTTGGTTTAGCAAGCCTTTTCTAGGCCTCAATGGAGGGCTAGAGAATGGGGTGGGAACTATAATGAATTTGCTTGTTTAAGAGAAAACCTAATACTAACAAATGGGGAGGTTTGTAGTTGTTTAAAAAGAGTTCAAAATGGTACCAGGCTGGAGGGTCTTTATGAGGCCACCAAAAACAGCTCTGTTTGATCAGATTAGCAGAGTAATAAGCCGAAATGTTCGGTAGTCCAGGTCCACCATAAATTTTTTTATTATAAAGAACATTTTGAGCCACTCTGGCTTTCTTCCTACCCCAAATAAAATGATTAAGTGAGCTTTGCAAACTGGTAAGGAATGAGGAGGAGATTTTCAAGCATGTATTTTTTAATATGAAAGATAGAGAGAGAGGGAGCGGACCACGGCAGACCACCAATCAATAGAGTGCGATTATGATCATTGTTGTGCCGACATCACGGATAACTTTAGTTGGGGCCTTGATGGTAGGCGTCCGAGTTTTTTAAATCAGTACAATTCCTCCAAATCACACAGTATCTATCAACATCAGCCGGTGAGATGACAATCATATGCTCCATCCTATTAAGGAGGGAGATCTACGCAAACCATTCCTCCACATTGGGGGGGTCTCTGCTTTTCCAGTGTCGTGGAATGGCATTCTTAGCCACCTGTATTAGGTAGCCTATTGATGAGCTTTTATAACTACGTTTACTTATTGGTAACATTGATAAAAGGAGGGCTTCGGGCGCATTAGGGATAGTCCAACCAGTTATTTTCTCAATCATGGGAACCACCTTTGCCCAAAATGCATTTATTATAGAGCATGCCCACCATATGTGTGACATTGTCTTTTCCCCCTCCCCACATCTCCAACATCTATCTGAGACCACTGGATACCATCTATGAAGGACTGCTGGTACCCAGTACCATCTAGAGATAATTCTGAAGGAGGTTTCCTGAGCTTTGGACCCTATTGAAGTTTTATGTGTTAGGAATAGAGTTGAGCGATACTTTCCGATATCCTAAAGTATCGGAATCGGAATGGTATCGCCGATATCACTAAAATATCGGCGATACCCGATATCGATACCGGAAGTCCCATGTAAGTCTATGGGAACAAAATATCGAAATTAAAAAAAACCCATTCTTGCCTTGTTGGTTAATTGTACATGAAGGAAAACAAGAAAGAGTAATGTAGAATGTATTGGGGAAGGTTGAGGAGACATTAAAGGCATAGATGTTTAACCCAATCAAATGGAATAGCATAAATATTTTTTTTTTTAAAGATGTTCGGATTGACGAAGAAATTGACAATGTTAACGTTTTTTATATTTTGGCAAATATGTATATTACACAACTTCCATGCTCTTCATCTTCACCTTTTTAACTTTTCACACACTTTCTCCTTCATAATCTTCTGCAGCATCATCTTTTTCATCAAATTATTCTTCATCTTCACCTTCTTTATCTTCTTCTTAAACTTCTTGCTATTCATCTTTGTTAACATTACTCATATTCTTCTTATTAAACTATTATTCTTATTCATATTCTGCTTCATCTTCTTCATCATATTCTTATTTGTGACAGAGAATCCTGTACTTGTAATCTGTCAAAGTATGAATTTTTCATCCTTCCGTTCTTGCTGTCACAAAAGATTTAAATTACAACAGTATTTGTCCGTGTTCAGTTTAGCCTGCAGCAGCAGGCATTTTCCAGGGGCACCACGAGGAGGAACGGACTCACCCCCATACACTGCTTAGTCTTCTTCTGCTTAGAATTTAGAGCATATATTTTGCTCTTCATTTTGGTCTTATACTTCATGTTCTTCTGCTTTTAGATCTTCTGCTTATTGTTCTTGTGTCTCTTGTTCCGTATCTTGTATTTGTAGCACAATCTTGTACCAGCTGATGTTACTGGGACACGGTTACTAAGCAGGAGGTACCTGTGCTCCAAAGCACTACCAAGGACCAGCAGACGTTGCTGGAACTCGGATACCAAGATGGAGACACCTAGGCCAAAGGCACTGCGGAGAACCAGCTGACGGTACTGGAACCCGGAGGGGCAGCAGAAGGAAAAGAGCCAATGGCACAACCGAGGACCAGCTGACGTTACTGGGACACGGTTACTAAGCAGGAGGTACCTGTGCTCCAAAGCACTACCAAGGACCAGCAGACGTTGCTGGAACTCGGATACCAAGATGGAGGCACCTAGGCCAAAGGCACTGCGGAGAACCAGCTGACGGTACTGGAACCCGGAGGGGCAGCAGAAGGAAAAGAGCCAATGGCACAACCGAGGACCAGCTGACGTTACTGAACCCCAGTAACACAGGAGCAAGTGTTGACTGTGCTAACAGCACTTCCGAGCAACAACTGGCGGTGTTGGAGCCCAGGGTCAAGGAGGATGTTTAAATACTAGATCAAGTAATTTCCTTGTTACCTGTCAATTTTAAATGTCTATACTTCAAACAAGAGAAAGATAACCTTTACTACCATAAGATGATGATTTCATTTAAACTAATATCTAGATAAATAAAGAATTGACAAACATAAACACATACATTAACATGTTGAACAGCAATGCAAACCACAAAATAAATTAGTTAAGGAATCTGCTATACGGTTGTACATAAAAGCATACAAGTACATATCTGAATCCATTAATGATGGATAAGTAACAGTATGTACACCATTTTTATTGTATAGACAATGAATGTCTGACTTCAAAACATCATCAGCATTACAAGTTATCTGTGACATTACTAAAATGTTACATTTGCTGAATAATGTCACTAAACAGTTTATACAAAATTATACAATTTCCATCATGTAATACTCATAATATGTGGCAATAATCATGTTTATTAACAAACATAACCTTTAAAAAGTGCATAGTGCATAGTGAAAATTGCTATTTATGCCTGACTGTCGACTTGCAAGCATGACAACGGATAGATAAGGTATATATAGATGAGACTGCATAGCCACAGATGGTGAATGGCGATGTAATACTGTACCTCAATAAAGTGTGCGTCACTACTACATAATTTTTTTTATATAGCTTTATAAACAGGGTACGTGGATGTATGCTTGCGCCTTTGTTTTGACGCACAGACTGCCTTCCTGCTGAGACGCGTTGGGTAGTGAACAGTTGTGTGCAGTGTTCACTGTAGTCTGAGGTTTTCCTTTTTGGAGTGCAGATCACGCTCCAGTTAGTTCTTCAACCACTGCTGGTTGTAGTCTGCTGAGCGTGTGTCACTGGCACATCCTTGAAATTTTTCTCTAATTGTTGCTGCTACACTCTATTACAAATAAATAAAATCTATTAGTGTGACGCGCTTCCATCCGTATACAATACATTGGTTGCAAACTCTATAGAAGTACACAAAGGGGCCTTTCACACCTACTGAACAGTTGTGTGCAGTGTTCACTGCAGTCTCTGCGGAATAACCACACTTAGGCCTTATAACTTTTCAGACTTTCTTTATCAATCTACCAAGATGAAGAAGGCAGGGAGTAAGGCACGTGGTCGTGGAGTTTCTTCAGGGAGAGGACGTGGGGATTCTGTGGCTGCTGCGGCCCCCAGTGACACAGCATCCACCAGTTTTCCCCGGGCCGTGAGCGTTCCTTTATGCGCACTTTTGTAGGAGCTCGGAGTACCCCCCTGCTGCGGGAAGAACAAATTGAAGCCGTTGTTGTTTGGATCTCAGCCAATGCATCGACTTCAATTGCTTCCACCTCCTCTCAGGACCACAGCACTGTTGGGCAACCATCTGTCTCTTCACCGCCTGGCAAATTGCCCAGGCAGTCAGAGAGTTCTGTACAGGAGCCAGCTGAGTGTCTGCTTCTGTTCTCAGAATCTATTGGCTTGCAAACAGGGGCCCAGCCAAGCAGCATTCTGTAATGTGAAGAAGAGGGAGTATGCAGTGATGCGCAACAGCTGTGTCTCTCTGAATCTGAAGAGGCGGGTGAGACAGTGCCGATGGTCAGCACACCGCAGAACGCATCTGATGATGATGATGAGACCCAGGTGCCAGTTTCTGTTGAGCATGGTGCTGGCCAGACCACCCAACAGCAGGTGTTGGAAGAGGGTAGTGGAGATGATGAGGTCCAATACCCAACATGGCATGAAGAACAGGAAGGTGGTGGGAGCAGCTCAGAGGAATAATAATATTATTTATTTATATAGCGCCATCATATTCCGCAGCGCTTTACAGTTTAGCAGTTTCAGAACACAAGTCATAAGTAACAACGTTAACAATACAATAATTTAAGCTAAATAAGTCGCCCCTGCTCGTGACAGCTTACAATGTACAATGAGATGGGGGAGATACAAAGTATAGGTGTTTATATACAATGGTGCATTTACAATGATGTTCCAGCCATCTTAAGGGACTGAGGGATGGAGATAGTGAATGGGCTAGAGACACACACACACTTACACAGAATACATAGAATGACTTTGATTAGTGAATGTGATAGGCCGCTCTGAACAAATGTGTTTTGAGGGAGCGCCTGAAACCATGCAAATTGTGGATAGTCCTAATTTCTTGGGGTACAGCATTCCAGAGGATTGGCGTAGAGCAGGAGAAGTCTTGGAGTCGGGAGTGGGAGGTACGTATTAGTGCAGAGGTTAGTCGAAAGTCGTTTGCAGAGCGCAGCAGTCGGTTAGGCCGATAGATAGAAATGAGGGAGGAGATGTAGGAGGGGTGCTGCACTGTGGAGAGCTTTGTGGGTGAGAACCAGTACTTTGGTTGAAAGCTGGGAGAGGCCTAGAGAAATGGTTAGTGATAGAAGGAAGATAGAGGAAGACATTGCCCCAACGGTACAAACAGGAGGGAGAGTTAGGCTGCAGACTCGGTTGCCTGTAGCCTCCAGTTTGGCACCTGTTCGGAGCAGTTGTCTTCCAAAAGTCAAAACGTGCGCTCCCAGGACTTGCACTGCGTGGTCCTTTTTTCACACACTTGCACATGATATTTGCTATGTGAAATGCAAGCTGTGTAATCAAAAATTAAAAATAGCTAAAAGTGTCAGTCACCTCAATACCACAAATATGTGGAAACATGTGCGGACAAAGCACGTAGTTGAGTTACAAAGACACACTGGAGATGTAGGCCAACCTACAGCAGCACCTACATCTTCAGGTTGTGTTGAAGCCTCTTCATCGAGCTCACACACAGCTGGTTATGCTTCCTCACAGGATCGCCATGGAAGAACCTCGGCCACTGTTGTCCAGAGACAAACTGTTATTCCACACACAGCAGCAAGTTCCCTGTCATCCTCACACTCCCAGGCCACAAAACAGCCAGCGGTAGCACAGGCATGGGATAAAACACGGCCATACTCCGCAAACCATGCACGAGCACAGGCTCTGAATGCTGGCATTGCAAAACTCCTGTCCCTTGAAATGCTGTGATTCAGGCTGGTGGAGACAGACAGTTTCCGTAACTGAATATCATTGTCAATCCCACAATACAATGTGCCAAGCCGATTTCATTTCAGCAGGCAAGCCGTCCCTGGTCTGCAAAAGCATGTTGAGGGAAAAATTAAACATGCGCTACTAAAAGCCCTCAGTAGCAAGGTCCACCTGACCACCGATGCGTGGACCAGTACCCATTGTTATGATCTGCTACAACCAGTAAGGAAAGGAGGGAATTCTGTCCCTACAATACAACTAAGCTGAATCCCTACGATGTAACGGGGAACCTGATCCTGCGACCAGACCCGCTAAAGTCCTCATCTAGTGTGAACGAAGACCTATAGTTGCGAGGGAGTAATCCCTACAAGATCTAGGGACTGGGAGAAAAGGTGGACACCTCCTAACATAAATTGTAGCATGGATAATTAAACAGAAAAATAAATACTTTGTGATCCTAACATCAAGCAAAACTCACAGATTAAGGCACCTAAGCACCCGGCTAGCTTAACAGTAGATAATACAATGAAGTCAAGCAAAGCCAGAAGGGCGGAGCCAGACTAAATAGGGAAAAAAGGTCATGTGACCAGCAAACTGAAACAAAACCTAACAAGAGGGTTCTAACACCCATGGCCAGGGACAATACCTTTCCCTCACTGCCCATTGGGTCAATGTTGTGCAGCCGGGTACTGATCTTGCGAGTGGCGCTGTACGTGTTCTGCCAACTCCAAGGATTGCAGGAATCAAGTCTGTACACATTGATTCCTCCTATTCCAGTTCCTCAGAATCATCGCTGCAGGAGCCGTCACGGTCTACCTCCACATGGACCCGTGAACGTTTACCTGTTGCGACCGATATGAGCACAGCCGTGTCCAAATGTCAACAGGCCATCCTGAAATTAATTTCCATGGGGAATCTTAGCCACACAGCGCAGGAGCTCTGTAATGCCATAAAGCAGGAGAGCGACGTGTGGTTTTTGGAAGAGAATCTACAGGCAGGCTTGGTAGTGTGTGACAATGGCCGAAATCTGGTGTCAGCTCTGGGCCTTGGCAACCTCACTCACATACCATGTCTGTCATATGTGCTCAACTTGGTCGTGCAGAGTTTTTTGAGGGACTATCCGATCTTGATGCACTGCTGCACAAGGTCCGCCTAGAGTGCGCTCACTTGCGACGTTCCAGCATGGCCAGATCGCTGATTGCAGCTCTGCAACGCAGATTTCACCTTCATGAACATCGCATTATATGTGACGTACCCACCAGGTGGAATTCCTCGTTACATATGTTGGAGCGGTTGTGTGAGCAGCAGCCAACAGTAATGGAGTATCAGCTGCATCAGGCGCAGTCAACTCGCAATTTGCGGCGTTCACACTTCACCACTACTGAGTGGGCCTCTATAATAAGAATAATAATATTATTTATTTATATAGCGCCATAATATTCCGCAGTGCTTTACAGTTTAACAGTTTCAAAACACGAGTCATAAGTAACAACGTTAACAATACAATAATTAAAGCAAAATCAGCCGCCCCTGCTGGTGAAAGCTTACAATCTACAATGAGGTGTGGGAGATACAAAGTACAGGTGTTTATATACAATGGTGTTTTTACAATGATGGTCCAGCCATTTTAAGGAAGTGAGGGATGCATGGAGATAGTGAATGGGCTACACACACAGAATTACACATAGAATGACTTTGATTAGTGAATGTGATAGGCCACTGTGAACAAATGTGTTTTGAGGGAGCGCCTGAAACCATCCAAATTGCGGATAGTCCTAATTTCTTGGGGTAGAGCATTCCAGAGGATTGGCGCAGCGCGGGTGAAGTCTTGGAGTTGGGAGTGGGAGGTACGGATTAGTGCAGAGGTTAGTCGAAGGTCGTTTGCAGAGTGCAGCAGTCGGTTAGGCCGATAAATATAAATAAGGGAGGAGATGTAGGGGGGTGCTGCGCTGTGGAGAGCTATGTTGGTGAGAACCAGTAATTAGAATTGGATCCTATAATGAATGGGCAGCCACTGCCAGTGTAATGAGTGGCGAATAACTCTATGAAGGATATCTGCCACGTTTTGCGTGCGTTTGATGAGTCAACGCGGATGGCGAGTGCAGATGATGCACTAGTCAGCCTGACTGTCCCCCTTATCTGCCTGCTTCAAAAAACACTGCAAGCACTAAGGCATGAGGTTTTGGAAGAGGTGGAGGATGAGGAGTCACAAATTCCATCACCTTCTGGACAGTCAGCGCAACGTGGTTCCTCACAAAGGGCTGGAGGACTTTCAAAGTACCATGCTGTATCAACAATTGAACCTCCAGAGTCGCTGTCTATATTTTCATAACCATTACAAACTTTTAATGTATTTACAAAGCACATAATGTACATTTTTTGTCTATCCTTTTGTAATGCTATTGTGTTTCCATAAACTGATGTTACAGAATTATGATACAAAGTTTTTAAATTTTGAGTTTTAAATTTTGTAAATTTATATGTATTTGAAGGACTTTGTGAGGAGGATGAGGAGTCACAAATTCCATCACCTTCTGGACAGTCAGCGCAACGTGGTTCCTCACAAAGGGCTGGAGGACTTTCAAAGTACCATGCTGTATCAACAATTGAACCTCCAGAGTCGCTGTCTATATTTTCATAACCATTACAAACTTTTAATGTATTTACAAAGCACATAATGTACATTTTTTGTCTATCCTTTTGTAATGCTATTGTGTTTCCATAAACTGATGTTACAGAATTATGATACAAAGTTTTTAAATTTTGAGTTTTAAATTTTGTAAATTTATATGTATTTGAAGGACTTTGTGAGGAGGATGAGGAGTCACAAATTCCATCACCTTCTGGACAGTCAGCGCAACGTGGTTCCTCACAAAGGGCTGGAGGACTTTCAAAGTACCATGCTGTATCAACAATTGAACCTCCAGAGTCGCTGTCTATATTTTCATAACCATTACAAACTTTTAATGTATTTACAAAGCACATAATGTACATTTTTTGTCTATCCTTTTGTAATGCTATTGTGTTTCCATAAACTGATGTTACAGAATTATGATACAAAGTTTTTAAATTTTGAGTTTTAAATTTTGTAAATTTATATGTATTTGAAGGACTTTGTGAGGAGGATGAGGAGTCACAAATTCCATCACCTTCTGGACAGTCAGCGCAACGTGGTTCCTCACAAAGGGCTGGAGGACTTTCAAAGTACCATGCTGTATCAACAATTGAACCTCCAGAGTCGCTGTCTATATTTTCATAACCATTACAAACTTTTAATGTATTTACAAAGCACATAATGTACATTTTTTGTCTATCCTTTTGTAATGCTATTGTGTTTCCATAAACTGATGTTACAGAATTATGATACAAAGTTTTTAAATTTTGAGTTTTAAATTTTGTAAATTTATATGTATTTGAAGGACTTTGTGAGGAGGATGAGGAGTCACAAATTCCATCACCTTCTGGACAGTCAGCGCAACGTGGTTCCTCACAAAGGGCTGGAGGACTTTCAAAGTACCATGCTGTATCAACAATTGAACCTCCAGAGTCGCTGTCTATATTTTCATAACCATTACAAACTTTTAATGTATTTACAAAGCACATAATGTACATTTTTTGTCTATCCTTTTGTAATGCTATTGTGTTTCCATAAACTGATGTTACAGAATTATGATACAAAGTTTTTAAATTTTGAGTTTTAAATTTTGTAAATTTATATGTATTTGAAGGACTTTGTGAGGAGGATGAGGAGGAGTCAATGGAGGAGGAAGACATCGCTCCAGAGGGAGGTAGACAATGCTCTAGTCAGTATGTAGACCAAGGGTGGGGTGATGCACAGCAGGCGGAGATGACGCCTCTTGCAGGGGACAACGTTTCTTGGCCAGTTGGGAGTCTGCAGCACATGGTTGATTTCATGCTGCAGTGGCTGAGAAACGACCGCCGCATCGAACACATTCACACCACGTCTGATTATTGGGTGTACACCCTCCTAGACCCTCGCTACCGGGACAACTTACAAAGCCTCATCACACCGTTGAACCGGGAGCGTAAAATGCGGAAGTACCAAGACACACTGGTGCAATCCATAATGTTCTCCATTCCAGCCGAGAGCACTGCTGCTGCTACTGATTTACAAAGCAGCTCTGTGCGTCGAGGCAGTGGAGACAGCTCTGCAACAAGAGGGAGCACAAGCAGCGCCTCTGCACAGGGCAAGAACAGTATGTTCCAAATGTGTCGAAGTTTTGTGGCAGCGCCACCAATGTCTACACCATCCGAGACGGCTCCAGTCAGCAGGAGGCAACATTTCCGTAAGATGGTGACAGACTACATGTCTTGCCCTCTCAGTGTACTCCCAGATGGCTCTTCCCCATTCAAGTTTTGTGTCTCTAAGCTGGATACATGGCCAGAGCTTAGCCAGTATGCATTGGAGGTGCTGGCTTGATCTGCTGGCAGTGTATTATCGGAGCGCGTCTTTACTGCTGCAGGTGGTGTACTAACAGACCGTTGCATGCGACTATCCTACGATAATGTAGAACGGCTTACTTTTCTGAAAATGAACTAGGCATGGATCTCGCCTGAATTTGCCTGTCCGGTTTCAGATTAACTAACTGGTTGACAACGTTTTCCATGTCTCCTGTTATGTTCATCTTTCTACCACCTGAGCTATACTCCCTGGGCTACAACACTGCCAGTTGCTGCTCAGAAGTGTCGTGTCCACAGACCAATACACAAGCTATAGTGATAGTGGGGTTCAGTAACGCCTGCTGTTCCCCTGCTGTGTGTCCGGCAAAAATTACTGCTACCTACCTACACATGTTTAAAAAAACATGACATGTTAAAGTGGCTAGTGCTACCATAGATATCAGGCTACACCCTTATTTCTAAGCTGTAAACAAGTGAAACGTCAAATTTTAAAACCATTCAATGATTAGTGTTGGTAACAAATCTGTAACTAAATAATTGTGACATATTATGGCAGATATCCACATGTCTAACACAAATGCTAACACAAAAGCATACTTATGCTATAGGGTACTGATGGTGAACCTTCTCACTCCATAACTTTGACCAATCCAACTCACATCATGCCTCAAATGCTGCAATGTTGGAAGTGCATAATGTGGGTTGAACTTTGACAACAGCTGCAGTGCGAAGGTTATCCTTCTGTGTTCTTGGCTTTTAAATAAAAGCATACAAGTAAATATAATAATACATTGTTGATTAAGGGACATGATGTACACCTGTAATATTGTGCAAACAATGGATGTAGGACTATTCCTCTTCAACATTACTTATATTTGTGTCATTTGAAAAAATACATATTTTAGTTAAAAATTAAAAACCCATGTTCAGTAGCTGTGAAAGGCCCGTTTCTGTACTTCTATAGTGTTTGCAACCAATGTATTGTATACGGATGGAAGCGCGTCACACTAATAGATTAGATTTATTTTAAATGGAATGTAGCAGAACCAATTGGAGATAAATGAAAAGGATGAGCCACTGAGACACGCTCAGCAGAGTACAAGCAGCAGTGCTTGAACATGTAACTGGAGCGTGATCTGCACTCAAAAAAGTAAAAAACACAGACTGAAGTGAACACTGAAACACAACTGTCCACAATCTGTGAAAAGCTCCTTTCTGTACTTCTATAGTGTTTGCAACCAATGTATTGTATACGGATGGAAGCGCGTCACACTAATAGATTAGATTTATTTTAAATGGAATGTAGCAGAACCAATTGGAGATAAATGAAAAGGATGAGCCACTGAGACACGCTCAGCAGAGTACAAGCAGCAGTGCTTGAACATGTAACTGGAGCGTGATCTGCACTCAAAAAAGTAAAAAACACAGACTGAAGTGAACACTGAAACACAACTGTCCACAATCTGTGAAAAGCTCCTTTCTGTACTTCTATAGTGTTTGCAACCAATGTATTGTATACGGATGGAAGCGCGTCACACTAATAGATTAGATTTATTTTAAATGGAATGTAGCAGAACCAATTGGAGATAAATGAAAAGGATGAGCCACTGAGACACGCTCAGCAGAGTACAAGCAGCAGTGCTTGAACATGTAACTGGAGCGTGATCTGCACTCAAAAAAGTAAAAAACACAGACTGAAGTGAACACTGAAACACAACTGTCCACAATCTGTGAAAAGCTCCTTTCTGTACTTCTATAGTGTTTGCAACCAATGTATTGTATACGGATGGAAGCGCGTCACACTAATAGATTAGATTTATTTTAAATGGAATGTAGCAGAACCAATTGGAGATAAATGAAAAGGATGAGCCACTGAGACACGCTCAGCAGAGTACAAGCAGCAGTGCTTGAACATGTAACTGGAGCGTGATCTGCACTCAAAAAAGTAAAAAACACAGACTGAAGTGAACACTGAAACACAACTGTCCACAATCTGTGAAAAGCTCCTTTCTGTACTTCTATAGTGTTTGCAACCAATGTATTGTATACGGATGGAAGCGCGTCACACTAATAGATTAGATTTATTTTAAATGGAATGTAGCAGAACCAATTGGAGATAAATGAAAAGGATGAGCCACTGAGACACGCTCAGCAGAGTACAAGCAGCAGTGCTTGAACATGTAACTGGAGCGTGATCTGCACTCAAAAAAGTAAAAAACACAGACTGAAGTGAACACTGAAACACAACTGTCCACAATCTGTGAAAAGCTCCTTTCTGTACTTCTATAGTGTTTGCAAGTTGCAACCAATGTATTGTATACGGATGGAAGCGCGTCACACTAATAGATTAGATTTATTTTAAATGGAATGTAGCAGAACCAATTGGAGATAAATGAAAAGGATGAGCCACTGAGACACGCTCAGCAGAGTACAAGCAGCAGTGCTTGAACATGTAACTGGAGCGTGATCTGCACTCAAAAAAGTAAAAAACACAGACTGAAGTGAACACTGAAACACAACTGTCCACAATCTGTGAAAAGCTCCTTTCTGTACTTCTATAGTGTTTGCAACCAATGTATTGTATACGGATGGAAGCGCGTCACACTAATAGATTAGATTTATTTTAAATGGAATGTAGCAGAACCAATTGGAGATAAATGAAAAGGATGAGCCACTGAGACACGCTCAGCAGAGTACAAGCAGCAGTGCTTGAACATGTAACTGGAGCGTGATCTGCACTCAAAAAAGTAAAAAACACAGACTGAAGTGAACACTGAAACACAACTGTCCACAATCTGTGAAAAGCTCCTTTCTGTACTTCTATAGTGTTTGCAACCAATGTATTGTATACGGATGGAAGCGCGTCACACTAATAGATTAGATTTATTTTAAATGGAATGTAGCAGAACCAATTGGAGATAAATGAAAAGGATGAGCCACTGAGACACGCTCAGCAGAGTACAAGCAGCAGTGCTTGAACATGTAACTGGAGCGTGATCTGCACTCAAAAAAGTAAAAAACACAGACTGAAGTGAACACTGAAACACAACTGTCCACAATCTGTGAAAAGCTCCTTTCTGTACTTCTATAGTGTTTGCAACCAATGTATTGTATACGGATGGAAGCGCGTCACACTAATAGATTAGATTTATTTTAAATGGAATGTAGCAGAACCAATTGGAGATAAATGAAAAGGATGAGCCACTGAGACACGCTCAGCAGAGTACAAGCAGCAGTGCTTGAACATGTAACTGGAGCGTGATCTGCACTCAAAAAAGTAAAAAACACAGACTGAAGTGAACACTGAAACACAACTGTCCACAATCTGTGAAAAGCTCATTTCTGTACTTCTATAGTGTTTGCAACCAATGTATTGTATACGGATGGAAGCGCGTCACACTAATAGATTAGATTTATTTTAAATGGAATGTAGCAGAACCAATTGGAGATAAATGAAAAGGATGAGCCACTGAGACACGCTCAGCAGAGTACAAGCAGCAGTGCTTGAACATGTAACTGGAGCGTGATCTGCACTCAAAAAAGTAAAAAACACAGACTGAAGTGAACACTGAAACACAACTGTCCACAATCTGTGAAAAGCTCCTTTCTGTACTTCTATAGTGTTTGCAACCAATGTATTGTATACGGATGGAAGCGCGTCACACTAATAGATTAGATTTATTTTAAATGGAATGTAGCAGAACCAATTGGAGATAAATGAAAAGGATGAGCCACTGAGACACGCTCAGCAGAGTACAAGCAGCAGTGCTTGAACATGTAACTGGAGCGTGATCTGCACTCAAAAAAGTAAAAAACACAGACTGAAGTGAACACTGAAACACAACTGTCCACAATCTGTGAAAAGCTCCTTTCTGTACTTCTATAGTGTTTGCAAGTTGCAACCAATGTATTGTATACGGATGGAAGCGCGTCACACTAATAGATTAGATTTATTTTAAATGGAATGTAGCAGAACCAATTGGAGATAAATGAAAAGGATGAGCCACTGAGACACGCTCAGCAGAGTACAAGCAGCAGTGCTTGAACATGTAACTGGAGCGTGATCTGCACTCAAAAAAGTAAAAAACACAGACTGAAGTGAACACTGAAACACAACTGTCCACAATCTGTGAAAAGCTCCTTTCTGTACTTCTATAGTGTTTGCAACCAATGTATTGTATACGGATGGAAGCGCGTCACACTAATAGATTAGATTTATTTTAAATGGAATGTAGCAGAACCAATTGGAGATAAATGAAAAGGATGAGCCACTGAGACACGCTCAGCAGAGTACAAGCAGCAGTGCTTGAACATGTAACTGGAGCGTGATCTGCACTCAAAAAAGTAAAAAACACAGACTGAAGTGAACACTGAAACACAACTGTCCACAATCTGTGAAAAGCTCCTTTCTGTACTTCTATAGTGTTTGCAACCAATGTATTGTATACGGATGGAAGCACGTCACACTAATAGATTTGATTTTTTTTTCTAATATAATGGAGCTGCACCAATTCCACAAAATAAAAAAAAAAAAAAAAAAAAAAGAGTCAGTGACACGTGCAGATGCCTACAAACAGCGGTGGATGCAGAGCAAACTGCAGCGTCACCTGCACTGTCACACACACACCTTGCACAGAGCTGTTAAAACAACACTGGCAAAATGAAGCTTTACACAGCGGTTGGTAAACTAGCCTGCCTCAAGCACAGTAGTACACAAAATCGCAATATCTAACTGTCCCTCAGAGTGAGCAGAGTAGCGTTCTGTCCCTTACTGAGTTCACAGCACAGTGACGCTAAAATGGCGGCGGCGCCTTTTATAGTGCATTCTGACATCATTTCAGCAGCCAATCACAGCCATGCCATTAGTTAAGATGACCGCAGCATTACAGGATGTGCCCACACTTCGTAGGATTCCTCATTGGCTGACTAAAATCACATTGCCTCTCAAAGAATTATGGGAACTTCCGATTCCGGTATACGATATGGAAAAAGTATCGGAATTAAGTATCGGAATTCCGATAACGCGAATATCGGCCGATACCCGATACTTGCGGTATCGGAATGCTCAACACTAGTTAGGAAGAAACATTTATCCCATTGTGAGTCACAGAAGGACTTCCCCAGTTCCCTTTCCCGTGCACCGCAGAATCCTGGCCTATTGTCAGTTACCTGGGCAATGAGGAGATTATACAGTAGGGAAATGGAGTGTGTAGGGGGTGACAATGATATGCTCAATTTTTCAAAGTATGTGAGATCTCTATGAAGATGTGTGCGCATCTTCACAGTTGAATAGAAGTGTTGTAACTGGCTATATTCAAAATTTGCCTTCGAAGAAGTGGCTCTTCCCTGTAACAAGTCATTGAGGGGAAGCAGCGAAGTATTGGAGATGACATGAGAAAATAATATCGGATGGGATTTATTTGAACCGAGAAATCTATTTGCAGATAGTCCTGGTGGGAAATCTGGATTATCTCAAATCGGGAGCAAGGGGCCCTGGGGGTCGATTGAGGATAAGCTTTTTTTGGGGATCTCAAAGCCAAAGCAGTGGCATAAGTACTATATGACATGAGGCCAAGAGAGGGGACAATTAAATGGGTGCACCATGGGAGAGTGCTAAGAGCTTTAGGACAAATGGATTGAGCTATTTTGACCCACAATTTCCCCTCCGAATGATGGAAGAAGTCGAGGATTCTAGCGTGTACTGCTGCATGTAATACCTTCTACAAACCGGAAGGCTAAGGCTCCCCTTTTGTTTGTGTCTGATCAGAACGTCCCCGCGAATGCGTGGACGCCCACTTGCCCAGATAAATCTGCAAAGCTAATGCGTAGTCTTTTCCAAAAATTTGAGGGAATTACCACGGGAATGGTTTGGAAGAGGTATAAGAGTTTAGGTAGGACGTTCATTTTTAGTATATTTATTATGCCAAACCTGGAAAAATCCTTCACCGTCCAAGAAGTAAGCTCTCTATGGAGTTGTTCAATAAAGGGCCCAAAATTAAGAAAAAATAGATGGAAGAGGTCTCTATGAATACGAATTCCTAAGTATTTGATACCCTGTGAGGGCCAGGCAAAGGGAAAGTTGGACTGGATGGAATCCTGTATGGATTTGGGGAGGGAAACATCGAGGGCCTCAGACTTCGCTGCATTGATTTTAAAATTTGACCATGTACCAAAGTGATCTATTTCAGCCATAACAGCAGTGATGGATATATGTAGTTGAGTGATATATACTAGGACATCATTCATCAGCAAATGCAGAGCACTTGTACTCGGTGCCTCCCACCTCAATACCCCTAATATTGGGGTTATCTTGAATTGATGAGAGCAGGTGCTCCATCACTAGGATGTATAAGAGAGGAGAGACAGAACATCCCTGCCTTGTCCCATTGGTGATTATGAAAGTTGATGATAATGTTCCATTTATCTTCAGCCTAGCTGACGGATTGCGATACAGGGCCATTATTTTGGCTATAAAAGGGTCCCCAACCCCAAGCTTTTAAAGAGAATAATATATGGCGTGCCAGGATACTTTATAGAATATGTGTGCCTGTCACTTTTCCATGTGTTAGTTGTGTCTTCTGAACATTTTGTCAGCTTTTGGACACCTTTGAAGTGTTTTCTATGTGTTTTCTATGTGTTTCTGTGTTTTAGTTTGCCTGCCATTGGTTTTAATGGTGTTCGACGGTGTTCGACGAACAGTTCGACGAACAGTTCGTCGAACACACGGGTGTTCGGCGAACCGAACCGAACTCGAACACTATGGGGGTGGCTCAACACTAGTGCCGAGCATTACCAAGTATGCTCACTCATCCCTATTAGCTAAATATTTTCAGGCAGTTTTGGAACTACTGTAGAATCTGCCTGAAAAGATTTTGTGTGCCCATACCCTTAAACTTTGCAAAATAACAAAGCCTGACTGTTGAAGACTGCTTTATGTCGGTGAACCAATTCATTTAAAATATTGTGATCGTTTTCAATCTTATTCTCAGTCATTTGCTCCTGAGAGCACCAATTCTCTTTTTGATTCATGTACTTCAGAATCTTCTATAGGAAATGCCAAAACTGTTGTTGCAGCTTAAATGACTAATTAGCAACATCTTTAGTCAAATTAATGAGAAAGGTGTCTTGTACATGAATGGTCGTTATGTACCCATTAAATATATTCCTAATTAAAATTATTTTCTACCTTCACTAGTTATTAATTTCCAGGTTACAATAAAAGAGGATATTGCTCTTTTCATTCTACACAACAGATTTCATTCCTGCAATGCTAATATTTAAAATAAGAAATATGTTCTTTTCTATGTGCCTCTAGAAGATAAGGCAGGTAATTGTATCACACAAATTTCATCCCTCAACTATGTCTGCATATCAGTAACCTTATATCTATTTACATAACATAGTAAATGAATATTTACATTTAATATTGCAGTGAGAAGGTTTTCATTCCTAGAGATAAAGAATAAACATTACTGTAAACTCATTTCTTATCTTGGATCTATATGATAATTACATGTGTCTCAAACATTCAGAAATGCCACTTGGAATACAGTACAAGCAAATATTGTCATTAAACTGCACTATCATCTAACTGTGCATTAAATATCCATTGAAAAACCTTACCAGGTCCAGTATGTATAGAAGCATACAAGTAGAGTATGCTATTAATATTAAAGATATCCTATCAGGTGATCATGTTACTCAAACCCTGGGCAGTATGAATCGCAGCTAGGCTTACGATAACAAACAGGTATATATTAACACCAAACGTCTACTAGAAAATATACTTTTAGGGTCCCAGTATTACTTCAAATGATTAACAGGTCTTCCTCTCACATGTATATAGCGAGAGACCTTTAAATCAGATGCAGCAGCACTGGGAATACCTGGCCGGGGATAACGTCATACTAGTCTAGTCTCTTTCTATGGTCCCTGGCAGGGTCTTTAAAGTATATTTTATATGAAATGCTCTGACATTTCAGAGAATAACACATTATTTGCAGTCATCAGCCAGGCAGTGACAGGTTCCCTTTAAATATCAATGATTATGTAACTATTAAAACTAAATTCATTTTATAGTTCACGCAGCCTTTCTTTATATTGCGATCATATGGCCAGTTGTCCATTCAAAGTTAATTTGAAAACAGGATTTTAAAGCAGGGGCATTTAGATCCTCAGTATTGTGTGAGTAGGCTGAAAAGTTCACAGTCATCATATATGTACGCTTTTAAAGGGAGTCTGTCAGACCAAAATGAATGCTCAAACTAAGCAAAGCACCTTTTCAGGAACATAGCATTTATAAAATCATGTTTGGTGTCCAAATTTGTTTCAGCATTTGCCAATATTAATTCTCTATTCAAACATGCTAATGAGGAGCTTGGTGCACCTTTGGTTTTCCTGAGCAATTCAGAGAGCAGCTTTTCATTTACAACAGAAAAAAAAAGTATCAACACCCATGTTAAAATGCCAGATTTTTTTGTAATGGGAAAATAAATACCAAGAAGAACAAATTCAGAACATTTTCCCATTATGTGTACAATTTCATTAAAAAAAATAACTTAAACCTTTTTATGTAGAAAAAGATAATAAAGAACTAAAATAATGTGGTTGCAGAATATACACACCTGAAGGCCATGTTCACACTTTCAGATCTCTTGGAATTATGGTCAAAAAGGCCAAAAAGTTTAGCCTCAATGTCTTCAGACCATAACGTTTTCCCTAATGCTTTTGCCCAACGTGCTAAGTTTTTCTTTGTTATCAAAGACTCTGAAGAATAAAGGAGATTGTTGCCACATATAGCACATAACCAACACTTCTCAGAAACTACTGCAGCTCCTTTAATGTTGTCGTAGGCCTCTTAACAGGCTCTTGGACCATTTTTTTATGCATCTTTCCAACAATTTTTGAGGAACATTAAGTTGTAGGTAATTTCACTTTTGTGCCAAATTTAAACCACTACTTGATGACTGGTGCAACAGGGTTTCATGGTATTTCTAATGCCTTGGAAAAAATATTTGTACCCTTCTCCTGACTGGTAACTTTTAACAATGAGATCTTTATGTGTTGTAATCTGTTTGTGAATCATGGCTTTTGGTGTAAAATACAACTAAGTAAAGGTCAGGAAAATCCTACTAGAACCGCTACACTTTACATGGAGTCGATGAGAATCACTGCAAATGATGGTAGCTGTGTACTAACTACTAATAAATGTGAATTTAAAGGGAATCTGTCAGCAGGATTGTGCATAGTAACCTACACACAGTGTCAGGTCGGCGCCGTTATACTGATTAAAATGATACCTTGGTTGATGAAATCCGTCTTATGGTTCTTGATTAATCTTTATTTTCAGTTTTGAGTTAATGATATGCTCGTGCTCCGGGGCGGCCTGTGGGGGGGGTGCTTTATGTAGTGCTCTGATTAGGCATTTATAATGAAGACAGGTCACTGATCCCACACTGACCTGCCCCTTTGTTTGCATAATGAATACCTGTACATACAGAAGAAATAAAAAACCCTTCTGCAGGCGGGCGCATAATCGCATGTTTACTGTGTTAACAATAAATGTTCTTGAGATTATCCTGATAATATAAAAAACAATCCATTTGAAAATGGTGCCACCGCACCTGCGCAGTAGCAGCTATCGATGTATATAGAGGTGATCCGATAGCTGCTATTGCGCAGGTGCCGGTGGTGCCATCTTGCTAGAGAAGAAAAAAAAAATTCCTTCTCCAAGATGGCATCACCGATGACTGTGCAGAAGTAGTTATTGGCGAATCGGCAGGTCCTTAAGTCAGTGAAGTATGCTTTTAATAGGAAGAAACCCTTTTCATAAACAGGGATGTTTTTGTGCCACTAGGGAGATTGAATGTGAGCACATGTGACATGCACACCCTTCCCCTAGGGTTCACATTTGTGACTGACAGACAGAATGCATGGTGGTGGTGTTGCATGGCTGCTTGTTGGAAAGGCAATGGAATACAGTGTATGGGCTGTTGCTGTTCTGCCTGGGAGATCCAAAAGAGTGCATCCCTGACTTATAAGTGAACCCATCAGCTAAATAGAAAATTATTCTGGTGCCTTGCAGTGAACAGTGTTTCAGAATGTCTGGAAGTCACTGTAAGCCATTGAATTTATATGTACTTTGTACAGATAACAGTGTACAGTACATTTACATTTGACCAGCTTACTTTTTGTGAAATTGCCTTCGCCCCCAACAACCAATGTGTGAAAATTTCGCACAGGCTAAGCTAGTATACTGAAATGATAAATCCTCTGTATCATATACCATAACCAATGTGCTACGCGCCAATGTCTTAAATCAGTACGTTTTGTTTCACTTTAGAAGCAAAGTTTAAAAGTACTGTACTTATTATTTTTTCTGTAATCGGAGGTATTATCTTAAATGTGTACCAGATCATGGATGTTTGGGTTCTGAGATAACCATTGATCATTCAAAAAAAACACAAACAGGCAAGTGCTTTCTGAGTAATGAATGAGGGTCTCAGGACTTGGACCACCCATAACCCACCACTTGTTAGGTAAATCGTTACTCAAACAGAGCAATTCATAATGCTCGGATGATCATTTCAATTAACAAGTATAATAGGAGTCAAATGGAAATCAGAGCATTTTTCTGGCAGACACTACAAGAGGTCTGGATGGACAGTGAAAATGTTGAAATGGATAGAAAAAGTGCCAAATGAAGGAGAACAGCATGGGGAAAACCCCTGGAAACATCTCTGACTCCCAGATCACTGCTATGAAAAATGGTGTCACACTTTTGCTTCACTTTAACCCCTTAATGAATTTGTATGTACACTGCAATTCTCCACTGCATGTTCTTCAGGCTCAACACTGCAATTCTCCAGTGCAGATTCTTGAGCATAAATACTTCAATTCTCCACTGTCGGGTCCTCAGCCTCAACACTGAAATTCTATACCACATGTTCTTGAGCCTCAACACTGCAATTCTCCACTGCCGGGTCTTCAACCTCAACACTGCATTCTCCAATGCAGGTTCATCAAGCTCAACACTCCAATTCTCCACTGCAGGTTCTTGAGTCTCAAGACTGCAATTCTCCACTGTCGGGTCTTCAGCCTCAACACTGCAATTCCTCAATGCAGGTTCTTGAACCTCAACACTGCAATTCTCCACTGCTGGGTGTTCAGTCTCAACACTGCAATTCTCCACTGCCGAGTCTTCAGCCTCAACACTGCAATTCCCCAATGCAGATTCTTGAGTCTCAACACTGCAATTCTCCACTGCAGGTTTTTGAGTCCCAACACTGCAATTCTCCACTGCAGGTTCTTGAGCCTCACCACTGCAACTCTCCACTGCAGGTTCTTGATCCTCAACACTGCAATTCTCCACTGCCAGGTTTTCAGCCTCAACACTGCTTTTTCTCTAATGCAGCTTCTTCAGGCTCCACACTGCAATTCTCCACTGCAAGTTCTTGAGCCTCAGCCCTACAATTCTCCACTGCTTGGTCTTCAGGCTCAACACTGCAATTCTCCACTGCGGGGTCTTCAACCTCAACACTGCAATTCTGAAAGGCGGTGATTCAGCCTCAACACTGCAATTCTCCACTGTCAGGTCTTCTTCCTCAATACTGCAATTCTCCATTGCAAGTTCTTGAGTCTCAACAATGCAATTCTCCACTGCCGGGTCTTCAGCCTCAACACTGCAATTCACTGCAAAGGCAAACAATATGTGAGTTCCAACTTCCTAATAATGGGAACATTGCATTCAAGTGGCCCTCCTGTAGGGCTCTTCAAAGGTGTATTGGGGTGTGTCCAAATTTAGGTCAGGTGTTGCATTCACTGCATATGCAAACAGTTTGGGAGTACAAACTTCCTAATAATGGGAATATTGCTTTCAGGTGGCCCTCAAGTATGGCTCTTCAAAGGGGTATTGGTATGCGTCTACATTTGGTGCAGGGCAGACCTTGCATTCAATGCATAGGCAAACAGTATGGGAGTAACAACTTCCTGACAATGATAACATTGCTTTCAGGTGACCCTCATGCCCTTCAGGTGGCCCTTCAAAGGGTTTTGGGGAGCTTCTACATTTGGTGCAGAGCAGGCCTTGCATTCAATGTATGGGCAAACAGTATGGGAGTATCAACTTCCTAATAATAGGAATATTGCTTTCAGGTGGCCCTGCTGTAAGGTTCTTCAAAGGGGTATTGGGGTGCGTCCTAATTTTTGGCAGCCTTGCAACTCACTGCTTCGGCAATAACAGTATAGGAGACTCACTGTTTAACAGTAGGAGCAACAAAGCATAGCTCACTGATGAATCTCTAAGAATATTAAAGGCCACCTGATTGCCCTATAAAAATAGGCTTTGTGACATTGAGAGTCCCTCCTTCATAAATGAAACAGGATATGTCTGATGATGTGTCACACACCACATGGCCAGATAAGGTTGTAAAATGTTAAAAGGACATTTCCCAGTGAATGCGTTTGTCTTGGTTGAAAGCAGTGCTAAAGTTGAAAAACGGTTGAAAAACGCTACGTGTGAACATAGCCCAAGGTGTAGAGGAGAATTTTTGATTTTGGTTATTTATTTTGCCTTATATACAAGTCATTACCCTGGAAAGGATGTTCCTTAACACACTGTATTTCCCAGGAAAATCCATTTTGTTTTTGTGTTTTATTCTGAGTCTGTAAAAGTGAAAACATAGAGAAAAAATAGAGCTATACTGCGTTTTTATAGATCATAAAAATATATAATTTTATTAGTGAAAATCATGAATATCAATATCAGCACAGTATATCACATGACAAATGCAAGACACACCACCTCACATAGCACTCAAATGCCTCAAAAACTATAACATAAATGGTAAATATAAGGAAAAATGGCGACACATCTATAGGTAAATAGCAGCATAATGGAACTAGTGATGCCAAATACAAAGGGTCACAATGGAACCAATATTGCACATCAAGTGTTAAGTCCAGGGCATCCATAGAAATGTATAAAGTGCATGATAAGTACAGATATCCAATCTTACCAGAATAAAGGAGGCAAAAGAGGCATGCAGGGGAATGGTGAGCGCCCCGACGCACGTTTCGCAACCACAGAGTGTTGCTTCCTTTGAGTGCTATGTGAGGTGGTGTGTCTTGCATTTGTCATGTGATATACTGTGCTGATATGATATTCATGATTTTCACTAATAAAATTATATATTTTTATGATCTATAAAAACGCCTTATAGCTCTATTTTTTCTCTATGTTTTCAGTCTCTTGAGAGCTGGTATATTCTACCCAGATGTGGTATCACAGCATAACCCATCTGGGCCTTTCTAAGTGTATATATTTGGGATTATATGTATTATTGAGTCTGTAAAAGTGTAGTAAGATTCTGACAACATAGTTCACAGCAGTGACCTGGGAGTCAGAAATGCTTACAGTGGTCTTCTCCATGACGTTCCCATGTCATTTGAGCACTGTTCCCATCGATTTACGCAATTTCTAGACCCTCTAAAGACTGCCAGGGGGGCCTCCTGAAAAATGCTCGAGTTTCCTATAGACTTACATTGGGCTCGGTGCTCAGGTCGAGCACCCAAGTATTCCAATATGCTCGACCCGAGCAACGAGCACCCGAGCATTTTAGTGCTCGAACATCACTAATAACTAATTAGTCTGTATATTTAGATCCTGCTACAGTACATAAATATGTACACAATGTATTTTGGTTTATATTTATTGAACCATTTTAATAAAAAATAAATCTGTTGCACTTATCAAATTATGTTTTAAAAACATACTGGCATTTTTGCATTTACCATTATTTTCACTTTTATTCTGCAACATGAATGCTAGATTACACTTTATTTATAAAATGAATATCATACCATTAACAACAATATTGGATTCCAGGTGCTGCCACAAGTCACTTTAAAGGAGAAAATTGATTGGGACTCTGTTCTGTTTGAGAATAAAAAATGAGCTGTGTGCCTTGAATGTTGACAGGCAGGGTGATATGAATCCAGTCTTATCTCTGTGTTATTGCTCTTGCCAGTCAGTATCTCACTATTAAGATAAAGCAAGTTACCCTGCCGTGTTAAGCCGTTGATTGAAAGGCTGATAATGGCATCTGGATTTTTCACAACAACTGCAATATTGTGCTGGCTACAGAAGAAGATGGATTAGTTTAATGGAAATTGATGGTTTTTTTTGGCTATAAATAGTAAAAAGCCTGCTTTTGAATGTTTCTTTGTCATCAAAACTACATCTTAAAATATCTTTATCTTGTGAAATACTCCAATCAAGAATACATTTATTGTTTAGATTTATATTTTTCTGTTGCCATTCTGTTATATTTTTATTTAAAAAAAAGAAGAAAAACGTAAGAGATATAATGATCCGTAATTCAGCAGTCAACAATATAATTAACACTTCTACTTTAAGCTCATTTCAAACCACATTTGTATTTATAATGTAAAAACGTACCATTATCCACTTATTATAGATTATTAGGTTATATTTTTGAATTTTGATAAAAAAAAAACACTTTGAATACAATATATACTAGACATGCACTGCTGAAAAAATGCATGCAACACTTACAGAGCATTACAGCACTGCAATATAGCTCCACCCACTTGCTGTGCTGTACGAGTGGTCATCTAGGACTAACACCTTTCCTATCTTATGGGACTTCTCCAAGTCCCTGTCCTCTATTGGAGCACATCTAGGCGCAATAGCCACTGTTATTTGATCATTGTGGAGCCTACTTCACCCCTTGGAATATATAGTGCGCTACACTGTGCACCGACGTTACTTCCGGTGACATCACATTGGTAGTTGTTGCTGGCTTGCCCACAGGAAAGCAGATGCTACCTACACCACTTCCGGTGACTCCGGTCTGGTGACTGTGCTATTCCACTATAACACCTGAATCGTTCCAGTGTGTACTAATGGCATTTACAGCCATGTCAAGGAAAGTGATGTCTCTCCTCTGGTGTTCCTTATTTCAATACACACCTGCAATGGAGTGCACATGGCATATTACCATGGCTGGAAGTGCCACTTAAGCCCTAAAAACTTACTATAACAGTGCTCAATTTCTGAAAAGCAATCCCCTGATTGGTATTATGGACCTTTTAGAATAACATAATGTAGCTAAATATCTAACCCTAATATCATGTTGGATTATCTATCTGTATTGATGGATACTGTGTTGCATTTATAAAATTGGCCTATCTATTTGCCATTGCACATGGGTTTAAATATGTCCTTGAGCTCTGTGATGGTGTCTGAAAACGAATATGACCTCCATATCTGATTCTCTCAAGACACTGTGAGTACAGGATGTCAGCCCCTCATGTCAGCCTTGTGGAGTTCCACAAACATTCACAGCAGTAGTTTGTTGAGGTCATTTTGCAGGGTTTCTGGTTCTGGGTTGATGTGCTTATATAGCATTATCCAGTTCTCCTCATGTAATTTTTTATTTATTTATTTTACTCATTTACTAATTCCACAGCACTTTACAGACATTCTTGGCACTCTCCCTGATGGGGCTCACAATATAAATTCCCTATCAGTATGTCTTTGGAATGTGGGAGGAAACCGGAGTACCCAGAGGAAACCCACACAAATAAGTAGAGAACATACATGTAATGGCCCACGTCTTTGTATTTGCTACTTGCTCTTGAGAATTTACTGAAAACACATGAAAACTTCTTACATCAACACATATATATGCTGTGCAGCCTAAATGGACTGCAGATTTCACCTCATATTGTAAGTAATAACAAGGGTACTAGCAAAATTATCCTATAAAAAACAGACATGTTGTTTTGGTGGTGCCGTTTTGGAGGTAGCGCAAAGAGGCTGCCCCTGCTGCTGCAAGTTGTCAGATAGATAGGTGATTTATAGTCAGCTAATTCAGCTAGGCAGGATTATGTGTGAAATCGATCTTCCAACATCAAATTCGTTTGTGCTAATAGAGTGGTGCAGGCAGGAGGCCGCATTTCGCAATCAAAATTGTTTGGGCACACCTGTGCTTGCTAGCTGGAGAACTACAAGTGCCATATACTCTAAGTGAGGGCTGCTGAGTGGAGAGAGGGCTGCCTTTTAAGTGCAGGGCTGCAGGA
Source organism: Oophaga sylvatica (assembly GCA_033576555.1). NCBI lineage: Eukaryota > Metazoa > Chordata > Amphibia > Anura > Dendrobatidae > Oophaga > Oophaga sylvatica. The sequence continues at coordinate 18,985 of JARQOD010002590.1, read as the reverse complement.
CAATGCATAGTTAAACACAAGATGCCTGTTTTCACCTTCCTAACCAGGCCAATTTTTTCAATTCTGACCAGTGTCATTTTATGACGTAATAACTCTGGAATGCTTCAATGGATCCCACTGATTCTGAGACTGTTTTTTCATGATATATTGTACTTCATGATACAGAATTCCCAGAGAGAAACATATATATACTCATGCGCCACCTATGTCTTAGCCAAAAAGGCAATACGTATTAAACACATAAGACTCTAGACCGAAGTCAACTGGCGCTCCATCTCTTCCAAGCCCTGCCCAAACATATGGGGTATCAGAATACTGACTCACGTGTAGTATGGGCTTTAAGTGTCAGACATTTCTGACTTCCAACTTACACAGTAGCTGCGAATGTGCACTTTTACGCATGCCGCACTCCTGATAACAATCATACACACCTCCTGCCAGCTGGTAAGCATTTAACAATCTTATACATGACACTTACCCCTGAGGAAGACACTTGGTGTCGATACGCGTTGGGTTCCACTCCCTCCATAGATTTAACTTTGCGTGCACAGAAGTGCTTAATTGCTGATTGCTAAGTATATTGCTGCTGTTCTTTCACTCTTTACCTTCCTGAATTGAATATCACTTATATTGTTTTGGGTTTTGCATATGCTGTTGCTATTTTTGCATATATGTATACTCCCCTACAGGAACTGTGCATTTAATACAGTGTTTATCTGGGATATTTTCTCCCCATCTTTAATTACATATTGATCTGCCTTAAGCCTTATTTAGGTTGTAAACCTCTCAGCACTAAAGCACTTTCTGTGTTATTGTTTACATAATTTGCTCCTATCCTATGCGCTCTCTAATCCTTTTTGGGTTTCCACAACCATATTAAAGGTTGCTTGGTTTTTGGTTCTTTTTAGTAGCCATTTGGCTTTTTTTTAAATGTTTTTACTTTTCTTAGTTTCTTCATATGTTGTCTATCATACTTCAATAATACATATTTTATTTTGGTGATCTCTATTTTTGCATACTTCTTCTATTTTGGTTTCCTACATTGATACCATTCATTTGGGTGGTGCCCACTATTATAATCTCTCCTAGCGTTAAGGCTATGTGCACACGTTTAGTATTTTTAGCAGAAATTTCCTGAGAAAAAACAGACTTTCCCCCAGGAAATCTGGATGCGCTTTTTGCGTGTTTTTTGCGCTTTTTGTGTGTTTTTTGCTCATTTTTTGTGCGTTTTTTTGCCCGGATTTATCGCTTTTTTTTCCTGAACATCCATGTGCATAAAAATAGCAGAATACATTCTAATAATAGGATGCTTACTGCATGCGTTTTTTAAGCATTTTTGCCGCGGAAAATCCTGAACGTGTGCCCATAGCCTTAAAGAGAGCTAGCACCTGCACCCAATTGCCGCGTCGCTCATCGTGAGCCCCCGTAATCGCAGTGCTGTACATATACTTCTATTTGCCGGAACGCAGCTCCCACAGAGCAGTATATGTACAGTTCATGTCAGGAAGAGGTTGACACAAGAGCATAGTTTGGTGTTTTTCTGCATTTATTTTTAGGATTTATTCCCATTAGTATGTGCTCTATGGACAATGCTACCAGGTGTGCATCTTGCCTTGAACAGCCGTTTGAGGGTGAATATATCAGCACTCGATGTCAGCGAGTTACATGTTTGAATGCCCTGAAAGAGGATTTAAATGTGCAGCTGGCAACACTCATGAGCATTGCAAACCTAGAGTAGTTTAGAGCTCACTGCGCATGCACTGGCTGGGGCCAGTGATATGGAAGAGGGTGAAGTTACGTTAGGGAAGATCAGGACTCAGAAGTAGGTAGCAGGGTGACAGTTACAAAAAGAGCTAGGGAGTAAAGTGCCAGGGAGTTCAGTCCTGATCTGGCACAACCTATTAAATATGCCTATTTGGCTGATATTAGAAATGCAAGCCCCGGACTGGGATCAATATAGCTCAAAAATAGCAAGTGGATCACTTAACCCAAAGAAGAGTATTATTGTTGTAGCCGATGGGATATATTAAAATGTAACCTTTATTCTGATTAATTAAAAAACTAGTTTAAAGTGCAATTGTGCCAGTGCAAATAAAGTGCAATAAAAAGTACACCACAGTATTCAAAATAGAAAGGGTCCAATTACCCTAATACAAAAGGGTCTAAGTTTTTACCCTTTGTTTATATATTATTTGGTGTCAGCAGACTTTTGTATTATGCTGTCAAAGAGTCGCCCTCGGATATTTATACAGATATATCTAAGGGTTTAATTAAGCGCTTATGTGGCTCAGAAGATATGTGGGGTACCAAACTCTCACACCCCCATAAATATCAACATTTTTGTCGCTTATATCATAAGTCCGAGCCTTCTCCTCAAAATTCTCATTCGCTCAAGGGACCTCAGGATAGGACAAATATATTGTATAACAGTGTCCTTAATCAGCTTAAACCCTTTAATTTATCCAAACAAGGCTATGACATATCTTCTCATGTCATGCGCATATGTAATGTGGTGTACATTGTAATCGACAGTCGAAATCATATATCACTATACGTGAATTTAATCATATGACCACTGGGGTCATTAATTAGCATATATTGAGGTATAGCAAACTGTGGCTAATAGTACTCCTTTTTCTCTCTTAGTACTTTTTCTTAAGCCAAACACCTGCCTCTATCCCTCATGTGCATCATCATATAATATGAAAGTTTATACTCAGCTTAGGTATTTGACCCTCCTGTCATTTTTTCTTTTCCTGCTGAGTTGTCCAGGTTCATATCAGCGATTGTGCCCCATTAGTGTACGGCATCGTTCCCCAGACCCATCATATAGTTCTATCTTCCAACGCGTTTCCTCATGTGAGATTCATCAGGGAAGAAAGGAAATATTCAATGTCGCTGCTCTCTGGCAGCGGTTCACGCTGTCCTTTTATAGATTTAGATCTGTCGGAATAGATTTAGCGCTTCCGGTTTCTGGACCGCATGCTCCACGCTCAGTGTGGAGCGCAAACGTCATTTCCCGATGTTTGCACCTCATCATTTCCGGTTTGTGCCGTCAAGCCTCCAGATCAATGACGCGGTGTCAAGACACTCCCCTTTCATTTATATGTGAAATATCCCTCGATCTTCACTATTATTTGGAAGTGTCGATATAAAGTATCTATCATATCGTCAGGATCAGGGAAATACTTTTTGTTTAATTAGACCAACAAAAAGAAGCATATTCAATATATGATGCTGTTGGTTATCCATAGAGAAAGTGCAGGATTCCAAAATCTACAATTTTTGCATTTTCAATTTACAATTTTCACAGTTAAGGTCACTGAATAAATATATTTAGATGGGAGAATAAAAATATGAAAAATGATGAAATGATAAAAAATGAAAAATGAAAAAAAGAAAAAAAGAAAAAGATGGACCATTCTTACATTGAATCATAGAAAAATAGAGAAAAACAACAAATGTAGAGGTGACACAACGGACCTCCCATATGGAAAAGATAGACAAAAGAGGTGCACACTACACTTTTCCTATTCAGTCCTAAAACTACATTTCCCTACCTCGCGCGGAGGTTGGCACCCTAAACCTGCGCAGTGGCGCCCCCACTCAACGGCGGCTATCCCTGCCTAACAGGCCCTGTTAGACCCTGAACCTTAGAGGAAGGAAGAAAAGCTCATTTGGTCATTAAGACCATTGGGACTTAGAGTTTTAAGAAAGAAAATCCATTTGGTCTCTTTATTCAGGATTTTCTTGTCCCAGTCTCCTCCTCTTGGGGAAGGGTAAATTCTGTCAATCCCCATGAAACTCATAACTTTAGGGTCACCGAAATGTATATCGTTCACATGGTTGGCCAGGGGCGTGTCTCTCTTATTTATACAGTCTCTACAGTGTTCCCCTATCCTCTTTCTAAACTCGCGCTTTGTTTTACCCACATATTCAATCCCACAAATACATGTGGCTTTGTAGATGACACCTCTGGTTTTGCAGTTTATGAAATGACGTATCTCATATGTTTTCTCAGTTACATTACTTTTGAAGGTTTTTCCTTTCTTTACCACATGGCAGTATTTACAACCCCCACATCTAAAGCAACCCTTTTCTTGTACTCCCAGCCAACCTGTATTAGCCTTGGATGCAGGAGTGACAAAATGGCTATGGACCAGTCTATCCTTAAGAGAGCGTCCTCTTCTGTATGTAATCTGTGGTGTTACAGACACCTGGTCCGCAATAGTCCTTGTCCATTAGTAGGATTGACCAATGTCGTTGCATTATCTTTCTCAGTTCACCCGCCCCGTTGGAGAATTTCGTTATAAATCTCACTATTTGTGTTTCCTCCTTCTTGAGGTTCGGGACAAGCAAGTCCTTCCTATCTTTTGTCAATGAGTCTCTATACGCTTCCTTCAAAACACTTTCTGGATAGCCCCGTTCCAGAAATCTATCTTTGAGGTCATCAGCTTGTTTCTTATATGTTCTTAAATCTGAGCAATTCCTCCTAACACAAAGATACTGTACCTTTGGGATCCCTCTCTTCAGGGGTATTGGATGACTTGACTCCCATCTTAGGAGTGCATTGGTGGCTGTTGGCTTCCTATATGTACTGGTCATGATTTCTCCACCTTCCCCTCTTTCAATACATACATCCAAGAAGGCTAGTTTAGTGGTATTTGTTTCATACGTGAAATGCAGACCAAGATTGTTAACATTCAAGCCTTTAACAAACATACCAAAATCATCCTCGTTTCCCCTCCATATGACAAAGACGTCATCTATATATTCTCTATTTTTCTATCGATTCAATGTAAGAATGGTCCATCTTTTTCTTTTTTTCTTTTTTTCATTTTTTCATTTTTTATCATTTCATCATTTTTCATATTTTTATTCTCCCATCTAAATATATTTATTCAGTGACCTTAACTGTGAAAATTGTAAATTGAAAATGCAAAAATTGTAGATTTTGGAATCCTGCACTTTCTCTATGGATAACCAACAGCATCATATATTGAATATGCTTCTTTTTGTTGGTCTAATTAAACAAAAAGTATTTCCCTGATCCTGACGATATGATAGATACTTTATATCGACACTTCCAAATAATAGTGAAGATCGAGGGATATTTCACATATAAATGAAAGAGGAGTGTCTTGACACCGCGTCATTGATCTGGAGGCTTGACGGCACAAACCGGAAATGACGAGGTGCAAACATCGGGAAATGACGTTTGCGCTCCACACTGAGCGTGGAGCGTGCGGTCCAGAAACCGGAAGCGCTAAATCTATTCCGACAGATCTAAATCTATAAAAGGACAGCGTGAACCGCTGCCAGAGAGCAGCGACATTGAATATTTCCTTTCTTCCCTGATGAATCTCACATGAGGAAACGCGTTGGAAGATAGAACTATATGATGGGTCTGGGGAACGATGCCGTACACTAATGGGGCACAATCGCTGATATGAACCTGGACAACTCAGCAGGAAAAGAAAAAATGACAGGAGGGTCAAATACCTAAGCTGAGTATAAACTTTCATATTATATGATGATGCACATGAGGGATAGAGGCAGGTGTTTGGCTTAAGAAAAAGTACTAAGAGAGAAAAAGGAGTACTATTAGCCACAGTTTGCTATACCTCAATATATGCTAATTATGACCCCAGTGGTCATATGATTAAATTCACGTATAGTGATATATGATTTCGACTGTCGATTACAATGTACACCACATTACATATGCGCATGACATGAGAAGATATGTCATAGCCTTGTTTGGATAAATTAAAGGGTTTAAGCTGATTAAGGACACTGTTATACAATATATTTTCCTATCCTGAGGTCCCTTGAGCGAATGAGAATTTTGAGGAGAAGGCTCGGACTTATGATATAAGCGACAAAAATGTTGATATTTATGGGGGTGTGAGAGTTTGGTACCCCACATATCTTCTGAGCCACATAAGCGCTTAATTAAACCCTTAGATATATCTGTATAAATATCCGAGGGCGACTCTTTGACAGCATAATACAAAAGTCTGCTGACACCAAATAATATATAAACAAAGGGTAAAAACTAGACCCTTTTGTATTAGGGTAATTGGACCCTTTCTATTTTGAATACTGTGGTGTACTTTTTATTGCACTTTATTTTGCACTGGCACAATTGCACTTTAAACTAGTTTTTTAATTAATCAGAATAAAGGTTACATTTTAATATATCCCATCGGCTACAACAACGATCAATATAGCTCCTAGCAACGAGGAAAATTACAGATTTAGGAAAAAGGGAGATAGGAGTGCAGCAAACAAAAGCTAGACAGATGTTGGGGGTAGGTGATTATATAACTAGGAGGACAAATGGTCATCTGCTGCCAAGACCGTGAATCCTGAGCAGTGTGTTATCTGCCGGGTGCTTAGGTTCGCATATTGCATATTGGACAGACAGGTTGCTGCGAGTGGCTGGAAAAAAACCCAGTGGTCATGGTACACATTGGTACCAATGAAAAAGTTAGAGGGAGGTGGAAGGTTCTTAAAAGCGATTACAGGAAACTAGAAGAGAAGCTGAAGGCCAGGGTTGCACCTCAATGGAGAAGGTGCAGCTGTGCATGGGGAAAAAAAGGCCAGATAGATGGCGGAGCTTTAAAACAAGCATCTGAAGGGACGGAGGGTAGATGTGCTAAAAAGGTGATAGATTGAGTGGAGAGAGAGTTTGAAATAGTGTAACGCCGGTATTGTCTGTACCTTGTTTTCCGGCGTTACTTTGCATGTCTTTGCTGTAACCCTTTGCTCCTTTTCCCTTAACCAGCTGGGATACTGTTGTCTGTTACCTGTATGGATGCTGCTCAGTTCCCAGCTCCGCTGCGTAGCAGTACATGCGTGAGTGTCTCTGCTGCGCTACATGACCACCCTCATGTGCGGTCGCTAGCTACTGCTGTAGAAGCTACCCGTAGGTTGCAAGGTCCTCTGCAGTGGTGCATGACTTACTACATGTGTTTAGGCTGCAGCCATTGCCAGGTGTCCTTGCTATGCTGATTTGTGTCTGGCTCTGCATAGGGTGCGCAGCCCACACCTTCTTTGCTTTAATGAGGAATGGGTGTGCACTAGAATTGCTGCTCCAGCCTTTCGCAGAGAGGCAGCTCCTATATAAAGTTCCTCTGCCCTGTGGGGCATTGCCAGAGCTTTGCATTGAGTTCCTGAACCTAGCCATGTGTGTTTGTGTGTTCAGCTCCTGCTCTGAGTGCAATCAGTTCTGGGAGAGCTGATACCATTTGTCCTGTCTTGTGTTTCCGCCAGCTCTGGGGGCAGAATACCCAGATCGCCTTCCTGGAGGCTGCATATCCAGGCCTGTTCCTGTTGTGTCTTTTTCCTGAATCCTTGATCCTGGATCTGTTTCTGTACCTGCATGTCTGAACTGTGTCCTCTGTGTTATGTTCCTGAAGTCCTTCTGTGTCCTGAACCCTGTGCCCAGTGACTGTGATTCTTTGCTATATAACCTGGGGTCATCTTGGAAGGAGGAGTCCGGTGTGTGCTGAGTTTCTGTTATCTGTGCTCAGCTTGTTATTCGGTGCAATCCCCAGCCAGCTCTAGTTCAATCCGGCGGGGCTTTCACCAGACCGCTTGGGTTCCTTTTTAGGTCGCTGCCAGATGTCCGGTGTCCGAGGACCGTGTCCTCTTGCTCAGAGCCTGATGACCACAGCCTGATGTCCGATGTCTGATGACCACTTCCAGATGTCCGGATCCTATCTTTCCCTGCCTAATTCCCGGAGCCTGCCGATCGTTGCCAGATATCTGGAGTTCGTCTTCCTGAGATCCAGTCCATGTTCCTGATGTCCTGTCCGTGTTCCTGAGTCCATGTTCCTGAGATCCAGTCCATGTTCCTGATGTCCTGTCCATGTTCCTGAGTCAGTGTTCCTGAGTTCCAGTCCATGTTACTGATGTTATGAGTCCGTGTTCCTGGGTCCGTGTTCCTGAGTCCGTGTTCCTGAGTTCTAGTCCATGTTCCTGATGTCCTGTCTTTTTTTCCTGAGTCCATGTTCCTGAGTTCCAGTCCGTGTTCCTGATGTCCCGATGTCCTGCCGGTTCCCCCGTGGTCTACCCTGTGGTGATGTCTGTCTGAGGTCGGTGTCTGATGTTCTTCTGCTGAGTCTGTGCTACGTCTGAGGCCTGAGAGAGAGGCCGTTCTAGTATGCCCGTGCTAGATGACCCTGGACTGCATCAACCCGTGATGAACCCGCCATCGTCTGAAGTCTGTCTGAGGTCGGTGTCTGATATTTTCCTGTTGAGCCTGTGCTACGCCTGAGGCCTGAGAGAAAGGCCGCCCTAGTATGCCCGTGCCAGATGACCCTGGACTGCATCAACCCGTGATGAACCCGCCATCGTCTGAAGTCTGTCTGAGGTCGGTGTATGATGTTCTTCTCCTGAGCCTGTGCTACGCCTGAGGCCTGAGAGAGAGGCCGCCCTAGTATGCCCATGCCAGATAACCCTGGACTGCATCAATCCGTGATGTCCTCCTGAATTCGCCTGTAATCCTGAGACGTGTTCCTTTCGCTGATGAGCGGAATCGGGAGCCTGGCATTATGTTCTGGTTATGTACTGTGTTTGTCTTCAAGAAAACTTTATGTTTCTTCATACCTGAAGTTGTGCGGTGTTGTTTAGTCCTGCAGGTCGCCATCTTGCCCACATGTTCAGCTGCCACGGATCCCGGTCACTGCCTTCCCCTAGCCCGGGCAGGCGCGGGTCCCCCTCTGTGGTCCAGTGGGTCCACATTCCCTTACCATCTGGGATGCATGCCTCATGTCGTCGTGGTCTGGTGGCGTGGGAGCATTGGCTAGTTAGGCAAGCTATGCCATGTCCCGACGCCCCACAGCCATGGGAAGCGTTAAAAGAAAGCTCTGGCCATGGACTCCGCTGAGCATGTGTGGTCTGCAGGACTTTCTCCAAGCTCCACCTGGTTCGTGACTAGACTGCTTGGACCCCATGTGGTAAGTGGACTAGATGGCTCGATTCCCCACTTGGTCAGCGGTTCGGACTTTTCGAGCTATGAACTCTGTTGCCATTTTGTGAATGTGGGACTTCAGCCAAAGCCAAGTGAATTTTCTGGGTAATTTTTTTTGCTTGGGTCTTCAGAAGAGGGGGTGTTGTGTTTTGGTAGCTGAGGAGAATAAGCAAAAATGGCAATACAACAGAGAGGCTGGAACCTATTGGAATGCAGTAACCTGAACTAACCACACAACTAGAGGTAGCCGTGTAGCATTCCTACGTTGATCCTAGACGCCTCGTCACAGCCTGAGAGATAACTAACCTAAAGGCAGAAAGATGAAAGCTATCTGCCCCAGTGAAAATCCCCAAAGAAAATAGGAAGCCCCCAAACATGTAATGGCGGTTACACAAGAAGAAGCACGAACAAAGACAGAAAATAGAATGAGCAAACGCTGGGGCCCAATCTGTCTAGACAGAAAAGTACAGGAAAGGATACTCACTGCAATCCAAAAAACCCCTAAAAAATACCAACTCTTCTGATTGCAAAAACACCTGAGATCACACGATCTCTACCACCTAAATCAGATCTCTGGTGTAACAAAACTAAGCCGCAGCCACTGAAAAATCAGGATAAAGCAAATGAACAAATAACAGTGGCTTCAGATAAACTGAGAGGAGCACAAGCCCCCCAGAGGGGACCTGGATGACCTCCACAGAAGTGCAGGGAACAAGTGCAAAAAGCAATCACAAAAATAAAAGCAGAAAATATCTTATCTGATAGCAGAAGATGCAGGCAAGACTCAGCAAACTTCCAAATGAATCAGGAACCACAATTGAGACAAGAACAATTGATCAACGGCAACCATCATGGGAGGGAACCTCCCTTATATCAGACCAGTCAGTGATCCCAGATTGCCATTCCTCGCTGAAAGGTTCAGTACTGTCTGTAACCACCAGAGGGAGCCTCTGCTCAGAAACCATCTCTAGCACATTCATAACAGTACCCCCCCTTGAGGAGGGGTCACCGAACCCTCACTTGTGCAACCAGGCCGATCAGGATGAGCTCGGTGATAGGCACGGATCAGTCTCCTAGCATTGATGTCCGAAGCAAACACCCAAGAATTGTCCTTCTGACCATAACCTCTCCACTTAACCAAATACTGGAGTTTCTGTCTAGAAAAACGAGAATCCAATATTTTCTCAACCACATACTCCAGATTGCCCTCAACCAAAACAGGGTCAGATGGCGCAGCCATAGGAACCACTGGCTCGACAAACCTCTTCAATAAGGACTTGTGGAACACGTTATGGATCTTAAATGTCCCTGGAAGAAGCAAACGGAAGGAAACAGGATTAAGAACCTCCATGATCTTATAAGGTCCAATGAACCTAGGCTTGAACTTTGGAGATGCAACCCTCATAAGGATATTTCTTGAGGACAACCAAACCAAGTCCCCCACTTTAAACCGAGGACCATCAGTCCTATGCCGGTTGGCAAACCGTTGGGCCTTCTCCTGAGAGAGAGACAACCTCTCCACTACCTGGTCCCAAATCTGCTGCATTCGCTCCACAACAGAGTCAACACCCAGACAGACAGAAGCCTCCGACTGTCCCGAAGAAAATCGAGGGTGAAACCAAAAATTGCAGAAAAATGGAGACATCAAGGTGGCAGAGCTAGCCCTATTATTAAGAGCAAACTCAGCCAAAGGCAAAAAAGAGACCCAGTCATCTTGATCAGCAGACACAAAACATCTCAAATAAGTCTCCAAGGTCTGGTTTGTTCTCTCGGTTTGTCCATTGGTCTGAGGATGAAAAGCAGAGGAGAAAGATAATTGAACAGCAAGTTTAGAACAAAATGTCCTCCAAAATCTGGAACAAACTGGACTCCTCTGTCAGACACAATGTTCTCAGGAATCTCGACCGTGTAACCGAACCACGTGCTGAAGGAACAAAGGCACCAATTCGGAGGAGGAAGGTAACTTAGGTAATGGCACAAGATGTATCATCTTGGAAAACCTATCACAGATTACCCAGATAACGGTCATTCTCTGAGAAACAGGGAGGTCGGAAATAAAATCCTTAGAGATATGGGTCCATGGCCTCTTGGGCACAGGTAATGGCATTAACAAACCACTAGAGCGAAAGCAAGGCTTGTAGCGAGAGCAAGTCCCACAGAATTGCACAAATTCCCTGACGTCACGAGTCAAAGTAGGCCACCAAAAGGACCGACTCACCAAGTCTCTGGTATCAAAAATCCAGGGATGACCAGCCAACGCGGAACAATGAATCTCAGACATCACACTCTTCTTCCACTTGTCTGGGACAAACAATTTCCAAACAGGGCAGTGTTCAGGTTTATCTTCCTGAAACCCCTCCAGAGCCAGTCTCAAATTGGGCGAGATGGCGGAAAGAACTATTCCCTCTTTCAAAATACCAGTAGGATCAGATAACTCAGGAGAGTCCGCAAAGAAACTCCTCGAGAGGGCATCCGCCTTAATATTCTTAGTGCCAGGAAAAAAGAAACCACAAAATTAAAACATGTGAAAAACAAGGCCCACCTGGCCTGTCTAGGATTAAGTCGCTTGGCTGATTTGAGATAAACCAGATTCTTATGGTCCGTGAGGACCACCACCTGATGTTTGGCTCCTCCAGTCAATGTCTCCACTCTTCAAAGGCCCACTTCATGGCCAATAACTCCTGATTACCCACGTCATAATTACGTTCAGTGGAGAAAATTTTCGAGAGAAAAAGGCACAAGGGTTACTCTTAGAGGTCTCTGGATCTCTTTGGGACAAAACGGCACTGCCCCAATTTCAGAGGCATCAACCTCCACCTGAAACGGTAGAGAAACATCAAGCTGCAATAGAACAGGAGCAGAAGTGAATCTCTGCTTAAGTTCCTGAAACGCAGAGACTGCCTCAGGAGGCCAATTCACCACATCAGAACCCTTTTTGGTCAAATCAGTCAATGGTTTAACAATACCGGAGAAATTACCAATAAATTTACGATAAAAATTGGCAAAACCCAAAAATCTCTGAAGAGCCTTTAATGAAGTAGGTTGGACCCAATCACAGATGGCCTGAACCTTGACCGGGTCCATTTCAATAACAGACGGAGACAAAATGAATCCCAGAAATGAGACCTTCTGTACGCCAAAAAGACACTTTGATCACTACACATACAGTGCATTCTCTCTCAAAATCTGGAACACAGTCCGAACATGTTTCACATGAGAGTCGAAGGCTTGGGAAAAAAATCAAGATATCATCCAAATAAACAATCAGAAATGTATCCACAAAATCCCTGAAAATATCATTCATGAAGGATTGGAAGACGGAAGGAGCATTAGTGAGCCCAAAGGGCATCACTAGGTACAGAAAATGCCCATCTGGGTATTAAACGCCGTCTTCCATTCATCCCCGTGCTTAATGCAAATAAGGTTATACGCCCCCCTGAGTTCAAGCTTGGTAAACCAACTAGCACTTTTCACCCTGGAAAACAGAAATCAAGGGTAACGGTTATTGATACTTCACAGTGATCTTATTCAAGAGACGATAATCAATACACGGCCTCAATGAACCATCCTTTTTGGCCACAAAGAAAAAAACAGCACCCAAGGGTGAAGAGGATGGTCTGATATGACCCTTCTCCAATGACTCCTTGATATAAGATCGCATAGCATCGTGTTCAGGTACAGACAAGTTAAAAAGGGCGACTTTAGGAAATTTACCACCAGGCACTAATTCAATAGCGCAAACATAGCTCCTGTGAGGGGGCAAGGATGCAGATTTACTTTCACTAAATACATCCAAAAAATCAGTCAAAAAGTCAGGAACATCCTGAGACTGGGGAGAGGCAGAAAAAACAGGAGTGTGGCATTAACACATTGGCAGCCGCAACTGGTCACAGACACAGATTTCCAATCCAAAACAGGATTATGAGACTGTAACCAAGGGAAACCTAGTACAATAATGTCATGCAGATTATACAGCACCAGAAATTTGCAACTCTCCTGATGATCTGGTTCAACCCTCATTATCACCTGAGTAGAAAACTGGGGTTTATTCTCAGCCAAAGGGGTAGAATCAATGCCCAGTAGGGGAATAGACTTCCGCAGGGGTATCATGGGAAACCCACAACGTTTGGTAAAATCAAAATCCATCAGGTTAATAGCTGCTCCTGAATCAACAAAAGCCTGAGCAGAAAATGTGGACAGGGAGCAAATCAGGGTAACAGTCAACAGAAATTTAGTCTGAACACTACCCAAGACAACTGAGCGTGCAAAATGTCTTCCCCGCTTAGGGCAGACTGAAATAACATGAGAGGCGTCACCACAATAGAAACATAACCCATTGCGTTTTCGAAACTCATGACGCTGTGCCCCAGAAGCCACTCTATCACACTGCATGGTCTCAGAAGCTGGCTCACAAGGCAACACTATCTCACGCATACCTTTGCGCTCACGCAAACGTCTGTCAATTTGAATAGCCAATGACATAGAATCATTGAGACCAGAGGGAGCAGGGAATCTCACCATAACATACTTTACATTCTCTGACAGCCCCTTCCGAAAAAGGGCTGCCAAAGCATCATCATTCCATTTGGTCAGGACTGCCCACTTTCGTAATTTCTGACAGTACAACTCAGTGTCTTCAAGACCCTGATTTAATGGCAACAAGGTTTTTTCAGCTTGATCAGTGACATTAGGTTCATCGTACAATAACCCCAGAGCCAGAAAAAATGCATCAATATCATTCAAAACAGGATCCCTAGGTGTCAGGGAAAAAGCCCATTCCTGAGGATCGCCGCACAGGAGAGAGATGACAATTTGAACCTGCTGTGCTGCGTTCTCTGAGGACTTAGGCTTTAAGGCAAAAAACAACTTACAATTATTTTTGAAATTCAGAAATTTAGCCCGATCCCCAAAAACAAATCTGGCATGGGAATCCTAGGTTCCACAACTGGCAACCTAGCAAGATAGGTAGCAATACTCCGAACCTCAGTGGCAAGCTGATCCACACGGCCAGACAACTGTGCAAGCTCCATTGAGAGAAAAAAAAATCCTCCTCAGCACCCAGGGAAAAAGAGGGAAAAAAATGCTACAAAGAGGAAAAAAAAAAATCTCTGACAACACTGACAACTTTTTTTTTTCCACACTATTTTTCCCTTCTGTGAGTACCATATAATTTTCAGTTTGGGTCGGTGATACTGTTGTGTTTTGGTAGCTGAGGAGAATAAGCAAAAAGGCAATCACCAGAGAGGCTGGAACCTATTGGATTGCAGTAACCTGAACTAACCATACAACTAGGGGGGCGTGGCCTGAGGGAGATGTGAGCAGACGCGTGCAGCAGGAGCTCCCGCTGGATATATGACAGTTTGATAGATTGCAGCCACTATTTAGCTGTTAAATTCACATTCCTTGGAGAGTGTGTTGACCCTGACCACAGGCTCTGTAAATCAGGAGTGCACAAGCAAATGGCTGGGAAGAAAGGAGGCAAAAGGCCAGCAGGCGAGTCGGAGAAGAAGGCACAAGATGGCGCCGGTGGGGAAGATGTATTGATGGTGGGCCCGGAGGAGGATGGGGGAATCCCCAGCAGGTCAGATGAGGTGTCTAAACTGCGGAGGTTCGCCAGGCTGGAGGAAGATAAGCAGTGTCCGGCAAGTGCAGGTAGAGGTCAGAGGGGGCTTGCGGGGAATGCAGAGGAGCCAGAGGAATCTGGTGTGGAGGATGGTGGGGAGAGTGACTGTGAAAGCCGGAGGAAGACCAAGGAACTATGAAATGGGAGAGAGGTGAGATGGAGGAATGTAAGCGGCAAATGGGGGGGATGGTGATCCCAGAGGAGCCCACATTAAAAGACTTGTTCAAGCTGGCACTGCACTCTCACACTACTATTACTGAGGTGGCAGCACAGCTGGGGGTCCTACAGGCCAGCATGTCTAAGTTACAGCACTCCATGCATGTCACTAAGGAGAGAATGGGGAAGCTGAGAAACGTATTAGCACTGTGGAAGATACTATTGCAAAATCTGACAAGCAGCATCAGCGTATGGCCACTGCAATGTCAGCTGTGCAGGCAAAGACTGATGACCTAGAGAATAGGTCAAGACGTAACAATGTGCGGATTATTGGGGTGCCGGAAAAAAACGGAAGGCTCTGCACCCACCGAGTTCTTTGAACAGTGGCTGTTGAACACTATTGGCCAGAACAACCTGTCCGTTTATATGCCGTGGAAAGAGCTCACCGTGTCCCCGCATTCCCCCTCCCCCCTGGCCTCCTCCAAGACAAGTGCTTGTCAAGGTTCTGCATTATCGGGACAGGGATGCTATTCTTCGCTTTTCCGAGAATCATCCGGACCTAAAAATCAACGGCTCCAGGATTTCCATTTACCCGGACTTCTCTATGGAGGTTCAAAAGCAGAGGGCCAAATTCGTTGACATTAAGAAGAGGTTGAGAGCCCTGGGTGTGCCGTACTCAATGATATATCCGGCTAAATGAGAGTGGTAGAGGGGGACACTGTCCATTTCTTCCCGGATGCAAAGGAGGCCCTTAACAGGATGGACAGCAACGAGACGCGTCTCCGCAAGGCAATTCTAATGGCTTCCGCTGGCTGACTGAGCTGACTTGTCCTTTAATCGGGATGGGTCTTGTCCTTTAATCGGGACGGGATCTTACATATATCCGCTCTTCCCTCCTGAATACCTTTTTTCTCAGGAGGAAGACCCTCCCTCATTTTGGGAAATAATCTTGCTGTGCATTGGAGGGGAGGGAGAAATTTTCCTACCTTTTTCTAGTTCATGTGTTCTGGACATGTTAAATGTATTTAACAGAAAGCTAAATTGAATGTTTTATGGTTAATTGTTGAGTATTGTTTGGCTGCAATCACTAGCCATATGCTACTCCCAGAGTTTGGGGAGTAAAGGGGTTTGCTTCGGTGAAGTGGATACTCTGACTCGGATAAAGTACGCCTCTCCTCCGTGACACCTGGAGGAGATGGAAAGCTTGAGTTGGGTGAAGTTGAGGTATTGTGTGAGGGGGTGTGGAGGGTGGGGAGGGGGGGAATGTTAAACTATTGTCTATGTCACACAGGTTCGAGTGGAGACAGCCTTACTAATTCACAAATGAGGAAATGGATGACACGGTATTTGGGATTGCAGGGTAATGGCGGATAAAATAAAAATAATAAGTTGGAACGTTAGAGGGTTGGCGTCCGGAGTAAAAAGACAGGCAATGTTTACTTTCTTGCTTGATGAAAAAACCTGCAGTATATGCTTGCAAGAAACCCACTTGATAAAGAGAGAACGCATCTTCTTAAATAAAGATGGCTGCAGGCGGGGTATCATGCAACATATTCCACATACTCACGGGGGGTCAGTGTTCTTGTTCGCACAGGTATACCTTTTGAACAGTGTAAAGTGATATAGACCGCTGGGACGGTTCGTATGCTTGCTATGTAAATTGTCTGGT
The DNA here is from genome assembly GCA_033576555.1 of Oophaga sylvatica. Lineage (NCBI taxonomy): Eukaryota > Metazoa > Chordata > Amphibia > Anura > Dendrobatidae > Oophaga > Oophaga sylvatica. Next base: position 2,557 of record JARQOD010002590.1, on the reverse strand, counting down.
ATACTGATGCTACTGATCTCGATATATATACCCTCCGCCGTATTGTGGGAAAGTGCTGCACAAGGTCATGGAGGTAGTGGGCGATTTCCCGGGGGTTCCCCTTTTGATAATTGGTGACTTCAACAATGTTCCTGATGCCATTGGGACAGAGGTAGTGGGAGGCACTGAGACTGGATGGTAATTGCACCCCCTTTGGGGCGGTTCTGAAGGAGACTGCACTAATAGATATATGGAGAACCCATCACCCCGGAACTTATAAGTACTCCTGCTTCTCTCCCACCTCTGCCTCGCTGTCCAGGATTGATCTGGCCCTGGGGAATGGTCGATGCTAAGTCTAGTGGGTGAGATAACTTATTTGGCTAGAACTCTGTGGGATCACTCGCCTATGTGTGTGGGTGCTTCAGGGGGCAGGGCTCTGAGTTTTCCAGGAGACCCCTGTGGAGGCTAAATCCGTTCTGGCTCCAGCTGATTGATCTCGACGGCCATGTGGGGGATGACCTTGCAGAGTTCTTTAAAATTAATATGGGCTCGGCTTCGGTATTGATGGTATGGGAAGCCATGAAGGCTTACTTTAGAGGGTTGTGCATTAAAAACATATCGCAAGTTAAAACCGAAACGGGCAGGAGAGACCAGGAGTTGATTAGGTCATTAGAGGGAGCAGAGGCGGCACTAATTGAGGAGCGAACTCCTGAGGCAGGGAACGTTTGAGATCAGCGCAGAGGGGAGGTTTGTAATATAACTATGAAAATACGGAGAGGAAAAGGCTGTTCTGCACGATGAAGTTTTTCGAGGAGGGAGAGAGAGCGGGTCACCTTCTGTCCAGGGTGGTGGCGGCCCAAAGGGAATCGGCGTATATCACTAAATTAAAGGGGAAAGACGGATGTGAGCATACAGGCAGTAGGGCCATACTGGAGGTAATGATGGGATTTTACCAAATCTGTACCAGTCACATGTGCAGCCATCGGAGGAGGAAACTGATAACTTTTAGCGGGGTGCAGCTTCCACGACTCTCACTGGCGGAGCAGAGGCTTCTTGAGGAGCCCTTTGATATGGAGGAACTTGAGGCCGCTCTGGCCTCTGTACCTAGTGGGCAAGGCCCCAGGGGGGGACGGTATCCCAGGAGAAGTCTACAAAAATACAAAGAGGTGTTGCTTCCCAAGTTGATGGAGGTTCACACTGCGAGTTTGGCGGGGGGGGAGTTGCCCCGGTCCATGCGAGAGGCGATAATTGTTGTCCTACCAAAGCAGGGAAAAGATTTGACGGACCCAGCTTCATAACGTCCGATCTCTTTGTTGACCCTGACATTAAGTTATTGGCCAAAATGCTGGCGAACCGACTTAACAAGGTCATCGAATCCCTAATTCACCAAGACCCAGTCAGGGTTTATGCCCAATAAATCCACAGCTATAAATCTCCGGCGATTATACTTAAACATGCAGGCGAGGGCGGATAATGTGGGACAGAGGGTAATAGTTTCCCTGGATGCTTCTAAGGCGTTCGACAGTGTGGAGTGGAGGTATTTGTGGGCGGTAATGAGAACCATGGGATTTGGTGATCAGTTTGTGGTTGGGTACGTTGCTATATACATCCCCTAGTGCTAAAATACGGGTTAATGGTCTGCTGTCTGAGAGTTTCTCCTAATGGGGAACGAGGCAGGGGTGCCCCCCTGTCCCCCCTGCGTTTGCGATCGCTGTAGAACCGTTAGCTGCAAAGATACGTGGTACCACAGATATCGGGGATTCCAATATGGCTCCCACGTAGAGAAAGTGGCCTTATACGCGGATGATGTGCTACTGTTTCTGGCTGACCCGAGCGACTCCTTAAGTTCGGCTATGGCAGTTATTAGTAAATTCGGCTCTATTTCTGGACTGACTATCAACTGGGATAAATCCGTGTTGCTTCCCGTGGACTCTGCTGCTCCCCTAGTGCTAGACCCTGGGACCCCTTTGAGGGTGGTTAGTGAGTTTAAATATTTGGGCATTGTGATCTCTGCTAAATTGGAGGAATATGAACGGCTCAATCTTACCCCCCTTATCAATAAGTTTCAACAAAAAATTGCAGCGGAAGAAACTATTCCTGTCTGTGGCGGGTAGAGCAAATTTTATTAAAAAAGATCCTCATGCCCCAAAATCCTATATATAACTCCATAAACGCCTGTCTGGTTGGCGCAAAATAAATTCTACGGATTGATTTCTCTTTTCCGGGACTTGATCTGGAAGGGTGTAGGGCACGCATTAAACTTTAACATCTACAGAGGTCAAAAGAGGAGGGGGGCCTGGCAAACCGAACCCGTGGGTTTATTATGTGTCATCCAATGTCAGCATTTTGGTGGGGTGGAGGAGCCTACCCAATCTACGTCGGCTGGGGGAAAACTCATTGAGTTTATAGTGGGCAGAGGTCCGTTGCTTGCTAAGTCTAGAGGCTGGTAGGTTCCGGGTGAACCCTAAGAGGCTCCCGACGATCGCTAGGTGGACAAGATTGGCAAAGAGTTAGAAATGGAGGGGCATTTACGGAGCCACGCGCTTCTCGTCGGTTTTTGGTTTGACCGAGACTGGGG
>JARQOD010002589.1:0-75598 GCA_033576555.1 Oophaga sylvatica | reverse complement strand
GGCTCCGCTCCCTGCAAAGTTAAAGTGGGATCGCAAGCAGTACCGAGGATTCCTCAATCAATGCCGCATATACTTCCAGATGCAACCTGCTCCCTTTACAGTGAGAGGAAGAAAGTTTTTTTTATGATAAATACTCCTGACGGATGAAGCTCTTGCTTGGGCTTCACCTTATGTAGAAAAGGACTATGCCCTCCTTAATGACCTGGAAGCTTTCATCGCAGCTATGAATCAAGTTTTTGATGACCCAAACCGCTGTGCCACAGCAGAAACCAAATTACATAATTTGCGCCAAGGACGTCGCTCTGTTGCGGAATATACATCGGAGTTCGTCGCTGGGTGGCCGACACCACCTGGAATCCAGCGCCCAAGAAGTCAATTTCGACGAGGGTTATCAGAACCAGTGAAAGACGAGCTTGCCAGGGTTGAGACCCCTGACCAGTTTGGAGGACTTTATTCAACTATGTATCCGGATTGACCAAGACTTACTGAAAGGAGAAAGGAGAGACTGCGAGCACTTGGGAATAGCCCTGGCTTCTCATTTTCAGCATCAGACCACCAAGAAAAGACGCAAGGTGTGTCTGAACCGATGCAGATCGACGTCATCCGAAGACCACTCTCTGCACAGGAGAAGGAAGGCGACGTGCAGAACATCTCTGCCTCTATTGTGGGGACCCTGGACACTATGCCATCAACGTCCTAACAAAAGGACTATAGCCTTACCAACAACAGGTCCTGCCCAGCAATACGGACCTTTCTCAGCAGTCGGATTCCATCTTGCAGACTATCTCATCAGTAACGCCAGAAATAGACAAAATACATACCACATCATCTCATTTTGTAATCCCATTCAGGTTGTAATGGGCACCCAAAAAATACAATGCTCTGCCCTGTTGGATTCGGGAGCAGGAGGAATTTTATGGACTTAAAATTACACTGATAATGATATTTCCAGTAGGACCAAATCCACACCAATTGAAATGGAAACTGTGGATGGATCACCTTTGTCTTCTGGACCTGTCACGCATGAGACATCGAACTGGAGATTTGTATCGACCCGGATCATCATGAAGCTGTCAGTTTCCACTTATTTCATCTCCGAAATTTCCGGTTATTCTAGGGATCCCCTGGTTTTCAGTCCATAAACCCTTCTATCAACTGGGCATCAAGGACCATCACCTTTCCATCTGACTACTGTAAGAATAATTGTCATAAGGAACCCCGTTCTCCAACAAGTCCAAATCTCTGAGATTTCGCATGAAAGGAAGAGAAACTACCACCTCAATATCAGCAGTTTCTCTGATGTCTGCAGTAAGAAGAAAGCAGATCAATTACCTCCTCACCGTCCTTTATGACTGTCCCATTGAATTGCTGCCAGGAGCAACCATTCCATTTGGACGGATTTACAATCTTTCCGAACCTGAATTGAAGGTATTAAGAAATTTCCTGGATGAAAATTTAGAGAAAGGCTTTATTCGACCTTCCACATCTCCAGCTGGGGCACCCTGTTCTTTGTTGAAAGAAAGACTCCACTCTGCGGCCATGTATTGACTACAGAGAGAAGAATAATATCACTGTCAAGAATCGCTAACCCGCTACCCTTGATTCCTGAACTATTTGAGAGACTCCATTCTGCGAAAATCTTTACGAAGCTGGATCTTAGAGGGGCTTACAACCTCAAACGGATTCGCCCAGGAGATGAGTGGAAGACCGCCTTCAGAACGAGATATGGACATTTTGAATCTCTTGTTATGACCTTTGGCCTTAGCAATGCCCCAGCCACCTTTCAACATTTTATTAATGAGTATTCGAGATTTCTTGACCAATTCGTTGTGGGCTTATCTCGATGACATTCTTATATTTTTCAGACACCTTGGAAGAGCAATCGCAGGCACGTCCAGTTAGTCTTGGAACGACAACAGGAGAACCATCTCTACATTAAACTTGAAAAATGGAGTTTGAACAAACCATATCCAATTTCTGGGATATATCATCTCCCCAGAAGGTCTGAGCATGGATCCCGGCAAAATCAATGCTGTAGTGGACTGGCCTGTTCCAAAAAATTTAAAAGACGTCCAGCGTTTCATAGGATTTGCAAATTTTTACCGAAAATTTATAAAGAACTTTTCACGGATCATACTACCATTACTACACTAACAAAAAAGACAAAAAGCATTTTTCTGGTCTCCAGAGGCACAGGAGGCTTTTGACAAGTTGAAAACTCTTTTTACGTCTGCTCCATTGTTAGTACACCCAAATCCTGAATTGCCATTTACTGTCGAAGTGGACGCCTCGGACTCTGCAGTGGGAGCTATTCTGTCTCAGCGAGTTGGGGACAAGATGCAACTTCACCCATGTGCGTTTTTCTTTCCCACACCATGTCATCTGCAGAAAAGAACTACGACATTGGTAATAAAGAACTGTTAGCCATTAAAGTTGCCTTCTCCGAGGTGGAGACATCTTCTGGAAGGTGCCAACCCACCTGTGACTGTCCTCACGGACCACAAGAATCTTGAATTCCTCCGTACAGCAAAAAGATTGTCTGCAAGACAAGCACGATGGGCCTTATTTTTCTCAAGATTCAATTTATAATCTCTTACCGGCCTGGTTCAAGGAATGGCAAGGCTGACGCCCTGTCTAGGATGTGTTCGGAACCTCAGGAGAGGTCTAGTAATGATGATACAATTCTAGGCCTAAAAATTTTTTGGGAATATTGCACTCTAGAGGACTAGGTAATAGAATTAAAGATGGATATCAAGAGGACTCTTTCCTTAACCATCCTTCGGAAGACGTCAATCTTTCATTCAAAGAGGGGTTTTGGATGCAGAAACACCAAATATATGTACCTGAATCTTCTCGCCTTGAAGTCCTCAAAAGTGTCCATGATTCTAAACTGGCAGGACATCCTGGAGTTGCAAAAACACAAGACTTACTACTTCGTTTCTTTTGGTGGCCTAATTGTAGGAAGGACGTGAGGAAATATGTTTCAACCTGTTTAACATGCGCACGAAACAAGACCCCACGATCGTCTCCTCTAGGACTCTTGCAACCACTCCCAGTTCCATCCAGGCCTTGGGGATCTATTTCCATGGATTTTATTGTGGAACTACCCCCTTCCAAACAGATGACCGTCATCCTTGTCATAGTGGACCGACTCACAAAAATGGCCCACTTTATTCCAACTGAAGGAATTCCTACTGCTGAAAAAACTGCAGAACTGATGATCAAAGAAGTATTCAGGTTACATGGAATTCCTGACAGCGTGGTGTCTGACAGAGGCGTTCAGTTTACGTCAAATTTTGGAAGAGTTTCTGTACAGCCTTGGGAGTCACGGTGAATCTTTCTACCGCTTTCCATCCTCAGTCCAATGGCCAGACGGAGAGAACGAACCAGACTTTGGAGCAATACCTCCGTTGCTTCATTTCCTATCTTCAGGATGACTGGGTGGACTATTTACCAACAGCAGAGTTTGCCTACAACAACTCCATACATAGCGCTACATCTCAAACCCCATTTTTTGCTAATTATGGAGTACATCCAGTATTTATCCCTAATCTGCCAGTGAACACTCCCATTCCTGCTGTTAATGACAGGCTTACAAAATTACAGGAATCCCAGAAGGAATTATCAGAGATATTGCTCAAGACCCAGGAAGAATATAAGGAAGCAGCAGATAAACATCGGAGAGTGCCCCCTGCTCTTCAGGTTGGAGACAAAGTTTGGCTGTCCACTAAAAACCTTAAGACACATGTGCCATCCTCCAAATTGGGTCAGAAATTCATTGGACCTTTTCAAATTTCTGCAAAAATTAACCAGGTTTCTTTTCGTTTAAAACTTCCCAACAATCTAAAGATTCATCCAGTGTTTCACATATCCTTGCTCAAACCCTTCTGTGAAAACCCGTTTCCAGGAAGAATTCAGCCACCTCCTCCACCAGAAAGGATCCGTGGTGAAGAAGAATACATTGTGGATAAGATTCTGGACTCCCGAAAATTCAGAGGTAAACTGCAGTATCTGGTGCAGTGGAAGGGTTACGGACCAGAGGAAAATTCATGGGAACCAAGGGACAACGTCCATGCTCCTAGACTAACAAGAGCCTTTCATCAAGGTACCCGGATAAGCCAGCTCTGAGATGTCCAGAGGCCATCCTGGAAGGAGGGGAGTACTGTCAGGAGTCGAACCTAGTACCTCTTGTCCACTGGCCAGCAGCTCTACCATCTGAGCTATTCTGCTGGCTGCAAAGTTCCTTGCTGAACCCAGATACCATTGACTGTTCTTCCTGATTGGCTACACCTAGTGCTCTTTTGATTGGGCCTCTGATTGCCAATTACACACCCTATATAAACCTGGCCCTGTGGGTGTGTCATTGCGAGATTATTGAGCTCCAAGCCTTTAGTCAAGCGTTTCCTGCTGATCCATTGCTGCAAACACTGCTCTCCTGTGAACCGACCTCGGCCTGCCTTCTGACTACGCTCTCCGCCTGATCCATTGCTACAAACACTGCTCTCCTGTGTACCGACCTCCGGCTGCCACCTGACTACGTTATCCGCACTGATCCATTGCTACAAACACTGCTTTCCTGTGTACCGACCTCCGGCTGCCATCTGACTACGCTACCTGCCTCTGCTTCCCCTAGTGTTTGCAGTAACATCGGCTCCAACCAGACGGGATCTTGACAGTCGGGCTGTCAGTGCTGTGAGTGACAGCTCAGCCGCCCATGTATAACAGGGGCATGTCGGCTGTCAGTCGTGAGTGACAGCTCAGCCGCCTATGTATAACAGGGCATGTCGGCTTCATGCTGTTAGTGACAGCTCAGCCGCCTATGTATAACAGGGGCATGTCGGGCTGTCAGTGCTAGTGACAGCTCAGCCGCCCTATGTTAAACGGGGCTCGTCGGGCTGTCGTGCTGTGATGTGACAGCTCAGCCGACCTATGTATAACAGGGGCATGTCGGCTGTCAGTGCTGTGAGTGACAGCTCAGCCGGCCCTATGTATAACAGGGGCATGTCGGGCTGTCAGTGCTGTGTAGTGACAGCTCACCCCTATGTATAACAGGGCATGTCGGGCTGTCAGTGCTGTGAGTGACAGCTCAGCCGCCCTATGTATAACAGGGGCATGTCGGGCTGTCAGTGCTGTGAGTGACAGCTCAGCCGCCCTATGTATAACAGGGGCATGTCGGGCTGTCAGTGTGTAGGACAGCTCAGCCGTCCTATGTATAACAGGGGCAATGTCGGCTGTCAGTGCTGTGAGTGACAGCTCAGCCGCCCTATGTATAACAGGGGCATGTCGGGCTGTCAGTGCTGTGAGTGACAGCTCAGCCGCCTATGTATAACGGGGCATGTCGGGCTGTCAGTGCTGTGAGTGACAGCTCAGCGCCCTATGTATAACAGGGGCATGTCGGCTGTCAGTGCTGTGAGTGACAGCTCAGCCGCCTATGTATAACAGGGGCATGTCGGGCTGTCAGTGCTGTGAGTGACAGCTCAGCCGCCCTATGTATAACAGGGCATGTCGGGCTGTCAGTGCTGTGAGTGACAGCTCAGCCGCCCTATGTATAAGGGGCATGTCGGGCTGTCAGTGCTGTGAGTGACAGCTCAGCCGCCCTATGTATAACAGGGGCATGTCGGGCTGTCAGTGCTGTGAGTGACAGCTCAGCCGCCCTATGTATAACAGGGCATGTCGGGCTGTCAGTGCTGTGAGTGACAGCTCAGCCGCCTATGTATAACGGGGCATGTCGGGCTGTCAGTGCTGTGAGTGACAGCTCAGCCGCCCTATGTATAACAGGGGCATGTCGGCTGTCAGTGCTGTGAGTGACAGCTCAGCCGCCCTATGTATAACAGGGGCATGTCGGGCTGTCAGTGCTGTGAGTGACAGCTCAGCCGCCCTATGTTAACAGGGGCATGTCGGGCTGTCAGTGCTGTGAGTGACAGCTCAGCCGCCCTATGTATAACAGGGGCATGTCGGGCTGTCAGTGCTGTGAGTGACAGCTCAGCCAGCCCTATGTTAACAGGGCATGTCGGGCTGTCCGTGCTGTGAGTGACAGCTCAGCCGCCCTATGTATAACAGGGGCATGTCGGGCTGTCAGTGCTGTGAGTGACAGCTCAGCCGCCCTATGTATAAGGGCATGTCGGGCTGTCAGTGCTGTGAGTGACAGCTCAGCCGCCCTATGTATAACAGGGGCATGTCGGGCTGTCAGTGCTGTGAGTGACAGCTCAGCCGCCCTATGTATAACAGGGGCATGTCGGGCTGTCAGTGCTGTCAGTGACAGCTCAGCCGCCCTATGTATAACAGGGGCATGTCGGGCTGTCAGTGCTGTGAGTGACAGCTCAGCCGCCTATGTATAACAGGGGCATGTCGGGCTGTCAGTGCTGTGAGTGACAGCTCAGCCCCCTATGTATAACAGGGCATGTCGGGCTGTCAGTGCTGTGAGTGACAGCTCAGCCGCCCTATGTATAACAGGGGCATGTCCGGCTGTCAGTGCTGTGAGTGACAGCTCAGCCGCCCTATGTATAACAGGTGCATGTCGGGCTGTCAGTGCTGTGAGTGACAGCTCAGCCGCCCTATGTATAACAGGGTCATGTCGGGCTGTCAGTGCTGTGAGTGACAGCTCAGCCGCCCTATGTGTAACAGGGGCATGTCGGGCTGTCAGTGACAGCTCAGCCGTCCTATGTATAACAGGGGCATGTCGGGCTGTCAGTGCTGTGAGTGACAGCTCAGCTGCCCCATGTATAACAGAGGCATGTCAGGCTGTCAGTGCTGTGAGTGACAGTTCAGCCGCCCTATGTGTAACAGGGTCATGTCGGGCTGTCAGTGCTGTGAGTGACAGCTCAGCCACCCTATGTATAACAGGAGCATGTCGGGCTGTCAGTGACAGCTCAGCCGTCCTATGTATAACAGGGGCATGTCGGGCTGTCAGTGCTGTGAGTGACAGCTCAGCCGCCCTATGCATAACAGGGGCATGTCGGGCTGTCAGTGCTGTTAGTGACAGCTCAGCCGTCCTATGTATAACAGGGGCATGACGGGCTGTCAGTGCTGTGAGTGACTGCTCAGCCGCCCTATGTATAACAGGGGCTTGTCGGGCTGTCAGTGCTGTGAGTGACAGCTCAGCCGCCCTATGTATAACAGGGGCATGTCGGGCTGTCAGTGCTGTGAGTGACAGCTCAGCCACCCTATGTATAACGGGCATGTCGGGCTGTCAGTGCTGTGAATGACAGCTCAGCCGCCCTATGTATAACAGAGGCATGTCGGGCTGTCAGTGCTGTGAGTGACAGCTTAGCCGCCCTCTGTATAACAGGGGCATGTCGGGCTGTCAGTGACAGCTCAGCCGCCCTATGTATAACAGGGGCATGTCAGGCTGTCAGTGCTGTCAGTGACAGCTCAGCCACCCTATGTATAACAGGAGCATGTCGGGCTGTCAGTGACAGCTCAGCCGCCCTATGTATAACAGGGGCATGTCCGGCTGTCAGTGCTGTGAGTGACAGCTCAGCCGCCCTATGTATAACAGGGGCATGTCGGGCTGTCAGTGCTGTGAGTGACAGCTCAGCTGCCCTATGTATAACAGGGGCATGTCAGGCTGTCAGTGCTGTGAGTGACAGTTCAGCCGCCCTATGTATAACAGGGTCATGTCGGGCTGTCAGTGCTGTGAGTGACAGCTCAGCCGCCCTATGTTTAACAGGGGCATGTCAGGCTGTCAGTGACAGCTCAGCCGTCCTATGTATAACAGGGGCATGTCGGGCTGTCAGTGCTGTGAGTGACAGCTCAGCCGCCCTATGTATAACAGGGGCATGTCGGGCTGTCAGTGCTGTGAGTGACTGCTCAGCCGCCCTATATATATAACAGGGGCTTGTCGGGCTGTCAGTGCTGTGAGTGACAGCTCAGCCGCCCTATGTATAACAGGGGCATGTAGGGCTGTCAGTGCTGTGAGTGAAAGCTCAGCCGCCCTACGTATAAACAGGGAAGTAAAAGAAAACTGACTGGCACATCCAAACCAGTGTGAATTAGGTGCAAACAAGGAGCAGCTACCTCCATAGACAATATACAAAAAAGGTTGCACTCTATCGTGCCAAAGCAAGTCAATGTGAAATATGAAACATGAATAGCAATATGGCTTTTGAATATTAGAAAAAAAAATGAATGAGACGCTTTGCACAAAAATTGGCCAAATAATGCCTGCCCATACACCAATGTCAAGGTGGTCTCAGAACGTATGGGTCCCTGTCTATGTGAACATACCTCTATTAGGCTGATATCTGAATTACTGGGTGAATGTGGACACCTCTGTCAGTAAAGCTTGCCTTTTCTGGTGAGCAGGAACCTGCTATAATTAAAATCACCACATGGTGATGGGCGGAGTGCTCGGTCAGTAAGCTAACATAGAAGTAAAAGAAAACTGACTGGCACATCCAAACCAGTGTGAATTAGGTGCAAACCAGGAGCAGCTACCTCCATAGACAATATACAAAAAAAGGTTGCACACTATCGTGCCAAAGCAAGTCAATGTGAAATATGAAACATGAATAGCAATATGGCTTTTGAATATTAGAAAAAAATGAATGAGACGCTTTGCACAAAATTTGGCCAAATAATGCCTGCCCATACACCAACGTCAAGGTGGTCTCAGAACGTATGGGTCCCTGTCTATGTGAACATACCTCTATTGGGCTGATATCTGAATTCCTGGGTGAATGTGGACACCTCTGTCAGTAAAGCTTGCCTTTTCTGGGTGAGCAGGAACCTGCTATAATTAAAATCACCACATGGTGATGGGCGGAGTGCTCGGTCAGTAAGCTAACATAGAAGTAAAAGAAAACTGACTGGCACATCCAAACCAGTGTGAATTAGGTGCAAACCAGGAGCAGCTACCTCCATAGACAATATACAAAAAAAGGTTGCACTCTATCGTGCCAAAGCAAGTCAATGTGAAATATGAAACATGAATAGCAATATGGCTTTTGAATATTAGAAAAAAATGAATGAGACGCTTTGCACAAAATTTGGCCAAATAATGCCTGCCCATACACCAACGTCAAGGTGGTCTCAGAACGTATGGGTCCCTGTCTATGTGAACATACCTCTATTAGGTGATATCTGAATCGGTGAATGGGCCCTCTGTCGAAATTGCCTTTGTGCAGGACCTCATATTAAAATCCACTGATGGGCGAGTCCGTCATAACTAAAGTAAAAACTGTGGCACAACTGTGATAGTCAAACCAGCACTACCTCAGACAATACAAAAGGTCACTCATCGGCAACAAGCATGTAATATAACATATAATGCTTTTGAATAGAAAAATGATGAACGCTTGCACAATTGCAAAATGCTGCCATACCAGTCAAGTGTCAGACTAGGGTCCGCTATTGAACTCTATAGCGATCTGAATTCCTGGGTGAATGTGGACACCTCTGTCAGTAAAGCTTGCCATTTCTGGGTGAGCAGGAACCTGCTATAATTAAAATCACCACATGGTGATGGGCGGAGTGCTCGGTCAGTAAGCTAACATAGAAGTAAAAGTAAACTGACTGGCACATCCAAACCAGTGTGAATTAGGTGCAAACCAGGAGCAGCTACCTCCATAGACAATATACAAAAAAAAAATATTTGGCACGATAGAGTGCAACCTTTTTTTGTATATTGTCTATGGAGGTAGCTGCTCCTGGTTTGCACCTAATTCACACTGGTTTGGATGTGCCAGTCAGTTTTCTTTTACTTCTATGTTAGCTTACTGACCGAGCACTCCGCCCATCACCATGTGGTGATTTTAATTATAGCAGGTTCCTGCTCACCCAGAAAAGGCAAGCTTTACTGACAGAGGTGTCCACATTCACCCAGGAATTCAGATATCAGCCTAATAGAGGTATGTTCACATAGACAGGGACCCATACGTTCTGAGACCACCTTGACGTTGGTGTATGGGCAGGCATTATTTGGCCAAATTTTGTGCAAAGCGTCTCATTCATTTTTTTCTAATATTCAAAAGCCATATTGCTATTCATGTTTCATATTTCACATTGACTTGCTTTGGCACGATAGAGTGCAACCTTTTTTTGTATATTGTCTATGTATAACAGGGGCATGTCGGGCTGTCAGTGCTGTGAGTGACAACTCAGCCGCACTATGTATAACAGTGGCATGTCAGGCTGTCAGTGCTGTGAGTGACAGCTCAGCCGCGCTATGTATAACAGGGGCATGTCGGGCTGTCAGTGCTGTGAGTGACAGCTCAGCCGCCCTATGTATAATGGGGCATGTCGGGCTGTCAGTGCTGTGAGTGACAGCTCAGCCGCCCTATGTATAACAGGGGCATGTCGGGCTGTCAGTGCTGTGAGTGACAGTTCAGCCACTCTATGTATAACAGGGGCATGTCGGGCTGTCAGTGCTGTGAGTGACAGCTTAGCCGTCCTATGTATAATAGGGGCATGTCGGGCTGTCAGTGCTGTGAGTGACATCTCAGCCGCCCTATGTATAATAGGGGCATGTCGGGCTTTTAATGCTGTGAATGACAGCTCAGCCGCCCTATGTATAACAGGGGCATGTCGGGCGGTCAGTGCTGTGAGTGACAGCTCAGCCTCCCTATGTATAACAGGGGCATGTCGGGCTGTCAGTGCTGTGAGTGACAGCTCAGCCGCCCTATGTATAACAGGGGCATGTCGGGCTGTCAGTGACAGCTCAGCCGCCCTATGTATAACAGGGGCATGTCGGGCTGTCAGTGACAGCTCAGCCGCCCTATGTATAACAGGGGCATGTCGGGCTGTCAGTGCTGTGAGTGAAAGCTCAGCCACCCCATGTATAACAGGGGCATGTCAGGCAGTCAGTGCTGTGAGTGACAGCTCAGCCGCCCTATGTATAACAGTAGCATGTCGGGCTGTCAGTGCTGTGAGTGACAGCTCAGTCGCCCTATGTGTAACGGGCATGTCGGGCTGTCAGTGCTGTGAGTGACAGTTCAGCCGCCCTATGTATAACAGGGACATGTCGGGCAGTCAGTGCTGTGAGTGACAGCTCAGCAGCCCTATGTATAACAGGGACATGTCGGGCTTTCAGTGCTGTGAGTGACAGCTCAGCCGCCCTATGTATAACAGGGGCATGTCGGGCTTTCAGTGCTGTGAGTGACAGCTCAGCCGCCCTATGTATAACGGGCATGTCGGGCTGTCAGTGCTGTGAGTGACAGCTCAGCCGCCCTATGTATAACAGGGGCATGTCGGGCTGTCAGTGCTGTGAGTGACAGCTCAGCCGCCCTATGTATAACAGGGGCATGTCGGGCTGTCAGTGCTGTGAGTGACAGCTCAGCCGCCCTATGTATAACAGGGGCATGTCGGGCTGTCAGTGCTGTGAGTGACAGCTCAGCCGCCCTATGTATAACAGGGGCATGTCGGGCTGTCAGTGCTGTGAGTGACAGCTCAGCCGCCCTATGTATAACAGGGGCATGTCGGGCTGTCAGTGCTTGAGTGACAGCTCAGCCACCTATGTTAACAGGGGCATGTCGGGCTGTCAGTGCTGTGAGTGACAGCTCAGCCGCCCTATGTTAACAAGGGCATGTCGGGCTGTCAGTGCTGTGAGTGACAGCTCAGCCGCCCTATGTATAACAGGGGCATGTCGGGTGGTGAGCTCACCGCCTATGTTAAGGCTGTGGGCGTCAGTGTGTGAGTAAGTCAGCCTTGTATACGGATGAGGTGTCGTGTGTAGTCAGCTGCCGCCTATGTAACGGGCTGGGGTGTCAGTGTGTGAGTGAAGTCAGCGCATGTAACAGGATGTGGGTGTCAGGTTGGTGACAGTAGCGCTATGTTAACAGGGCTGTCGGCGTCGTGCTGTGGTGACGTCAGCGCTTGTATACGGGCAGTCGGGCTGTTGATGACACTCACCGCCCTATGTTAAGGGATGTCGGCTGTCAGTGGGGTGACAGCTCAGCCACTAGTATAACAGGCTGTCGGGTGTCGGCGGTGACAGCTCAGCGCCTATTATACGGGATGTCGTCATGGTGAGTGAAGCTCAGCGCCTATGTATACGGGCATGTGGCTGTAGTGCGCTCAGCCCTATGTATAACAGGGCATGTCGGCTGTCATGCTGTGAGTGACAGCTCAGCGCCCTATGTATAAGGGCATGTCGGGCTGTCAGTGCTGTGATGAACTCAGCCGCCCTATGTATAAGGGGCATGTCGGGGTCAGTGTGTAGTGCAGCTCAGCGCCCTATGTATAAAGGGCATGTCGGGCTGTCAGTGCTGTAGTGCAGCTCGCCCTATGTATAAAGGGGCATGTCGGGCTGTCAGTGCTGTGAGTGACAGCTCAGCCGCCCTATGTTAACAGGGGCTGTCGGGCTTCAGTGCTGTGAGTGACAGCTCAGCGCCTTGTATAACAGGGCATGTCGGGCGTCAGGTGTAGTGACAGCTCAGCCCCTATGTATAAGGGCATGTCGGGCTGTCAGTGCTGTGAGTGACAGCTCAGCCGCCCTATGTAAAGGGGCATGTCGGGCTGTCAGTGTGTGAGTGACAGCTCAGCCGCCCTTGTATAACAGGCATGTCGGCTGTAGTGCTTGAGTGACAGCTCAGCCGCCCTATGTATAACAGGGCATGTCGGCTGTAGTGCTTTGAGTGACAGCTCAGCGCCCTATGTATAACAGGGCATGTCGGGCTGTCAGTGCTGGAGTGACAGCTCAGCCCCTATGTATAAAGGGGCATGTCGGGCTGTCAGTGCTGGAGTGACAGCTCAGCGCCTATGTATAACAGGGCATGTCGGGCTGTCAGTGCTGTGAGTGACAGCTCAGCGCCTATGTATAACAGGGGCTGTCGGGCTTCATGCTGTGAGTGAAGCTCAGCGCCCTATGTTAAAGGGATGTCGGGCTGTCAGTGTGTGAGTGACGCTCAGCCCCCTATGTATAAGGTGTGGTGGTGCTGTGATTGACACTCACCGCCTTGTTACAGGGGATGTCGGGCTGTCAGTGCTGGATGACAGCACAGCCCCCTATGTATACGGGCATGTGGGCTGTCAGTGCTGTGAGTGAAGTCAGCGCCTTGTAAAGGGGAGGGCTGTCAGTGAGTCAGCCCCCCTATGTAAACAGGGAGCAGTCGGCTGACAGGCTGTGAGTGACAGCTCAGCCGCCTATGTATAAGGGCATGTCGGGCTGTCAGTGGTGATGACTCAGCGCCCTATGTATAACAGAGGCATGTCGGCTGTCAGTGTGTAGTGCAGTGCCCTATGTATAACAGGGGCATGTCGGGCTGTCAGTGCTGTGAGCAGCTCAGCCGCCTATGTATAAAGGGGCATGTCGGGCTGTCATGCTGTAGTGACAGCTCAGCGCCTATGTATAAAGGGGCATGTCGGGCTGTTAGGGCAGCCTTGTTGGAGTTGGGACTCAGCGCGTGCCCTTGTATACGGGGCATGCGGGCTGTCAGTGCTGTGAGTGACAGTCAGCCGCCATGTATAACAGGGGCATGTCGGGCTGTCAGTGCTGTAGTGACAGCTCAGCCGCCCTATGTATAAGAGGATGTCGGGCTGTCAGTGCTGTGATGACAGCTCAGCCGCCTATGTATAACAGGGGCATGTCGGGCTGTCAGTGCTGTGAGTGACAGCTCAGCCGCCCTATGTAACAGGGCATGTGGGCGTCAGTGCTGTGAGTGACAGCTCAGCGCCCTATGTTAACAGGGGATGTGGGCTGTCAGTGCTGTGATTGACAGCTCAGCCGCTATTGTACGGGGTATGTCGGGGCTGTCAGTGCGTGAGTACAGCTCAGCCCGCTAGCATTATCAGGGGCATGTCGGGCTGTCAGTGCTGTGAGTGACAGCTCAGCCGCCCTATGTATAACAGGGTCATGTCGGCTGTAGTGCTTAGGGTGGCAGCTCAGCGCCCTATGTGTAACAGGGGCATGTCGGGTGTCAGTGCGTGAGTGACAGTGTAGCGCCCTATGTATAACAGGGCATGTCGGGCGTCAGTGTGGTGAGTGACAGCGATCAGCGCCTATGTTAACAGGGGCATGTCGGGCTGTCAGTGCTGTGAGTGACAGCTCAGCCAGCCCTATGTATAACAGGGCTTGTCATGGGCTGTCAGTGTGGAGTGACAGCTCAGCCGCCCTATGTATAACAGGGGCATGTCGGGCTGCAGTGCTGTGAGTGACAGCTCAGCGCCCTATGTATAACAGGGGCATGTCGGTGTCAGTGCTTGAGGCAGCTCAGCCGCCATGTTAACAGGGGCATGTCGGGCTGTCAGTGCTGTGAGTGACAGCTCAGCCGCCCTATGTATAACAGGGGCATGTCGGGCTGTCAGTGCTGTGAGTGACAGCTTAACCGCCCTATGTATAACAGGGGCATGTCGGGCTGTCAGTGCTGTGAGTGACAGCTTAACCGCCCTATGTATAACAGGGGCATGTCGGGCTGTCAGTGCTGTGGGTGACAGCTCAGCCACCCTATGTATAACAGGGGCATGTCTGGCTGTCAGTGCTGTGAGTGACAGCTCAGCCGCTCTTTGTATAACAGGGGCATGTCGGGCTGTCAGGGGGGCTGAGCTGTCACTTACAGCACTATGTGTAACGGGTGTGTCGGGCTGTTAGCGTTGTGACAGCTCAGTGGTTTGCTTACTCTGTGCCCTGTATTTTAGAATCATAGAATCATAGAATCATAGAATGGTAGAGTTGGAAGGGACCTCCTGGGTCATCTGGTCCAACCCCCTGCTCAAAGCAGGATTCTCTAAATCATCCCAGACAGATGTCTATCCAGCCTCTGTTTGAAGACTTCCATTGAAGGAAAACTCACCACGTCTTGTGGCAGCCTGTTCCACTCATTGATCACCCTAACTGTCAAAAAGTTTTTTCTAATATATAATCTGTGTCTCCTCCCATTCAGTTTCATCCCATTGCTTCTAGTCTTTCCTTGCGCAAATGAGAATAAAGATGAACCTTCTACAATGTGACAGCCCTTGAGATATTTGTAGACAGCTATTAAGTCTCCTCTCAGTCTTCTTTTTTGCAAGCTAAACATTCCCAAATCCTGCAACCGTTCCTCATAGGACATGGTTTGGAGACCGGTCACCATTCTGGTGGCTCTTCTCTGAACTTGCTCCAGTTTGTTGATGTCTTTTTTAAAATGTGGTGCCCAAAACTGGACACAGTATTCCAGATGAGGTCTGACCAAAGAGGAGTAGAGGGCAATAATGACCTCACGTGATCTAGACTGTATGCTTCTGTTGATACATCCTAGAATTGCATTTGCCTTTTTTGCTGCTGCATCACACTGTTGACTCATGTTAAGTCTGTGATCAATTAGTATACCCAAGTCTTTTTCACATGTGCTGTTACTTAGCCCTATTCCTCCCATTTTGTATATGCTTTTTTCATTTTTATTGCCCAGATGTAGTACTTTGCATTTTTCCCTGTTAAAATCCATTCTGTTAGTTGCTGCCCACTGCTCCAGTTTATGTATATCTTTTTGAATCCTCTCTCTCTCTTCTCTAGTATTAGCTACCCCTCCTAGCTTTGTGTCATCAGCAAATTTGATCAGTTTACCCTCAATTCCTTCATCTAAATCATTGATAAAGATGTTGAACAATACAGGGCCCAAAACAGAGCCTTGTGGTACCCCATTTTAATATTGTGATCTTTTGTTGCCAGACCTTGGATTTGCCTTTCAACTTCCCGTCTGTATAACCCCTTTTACTATTGCCATATTCTGACTTTTGTCACTAGACCCTGCATGTGACCCTATATCTCACCTTTGTCCTGGGATAGGGTGTGGGCTGCGCTGAGTTCCTTGGCAGCGGCAGAGTCCGGGTCTGGGAGAGAACCAGGGGCAATTGTCTTTTTACTGAATTGTTGTGTTAACGTGCAAGGTGTTCATGCCGTGAGGTTGGGGGGCAGCGTCATACACAAGGGGGTTAGTACCAAGGAGGCGGCACATGCAGCTAGGGGATGAGAACCTCCAACCAAAGAGTGGAGAGCACAGAGCATGAAGGATGGGAGGGTGTGAGAGGGCTTAAGGTCATAAGTGTGGACGCACAGGAAACAAGTCCACCCTGGAAGAGATGAACGGTGCCCTGTGATGGGCATGATTGTATGGGCAGCATTGCACTATTGGGGGCTGTATGGCATTATTGGGGGCTGTAAGGCACTCTTGGGGGCTGTATTGCTACATAGATACAAAGCGTATTATTTGGCACCTTATAGGCAACTTATGGGTCTGGTATTATTGTCTTGTGCATTTTGGGGAATTTTCAGCTCAGTGTGAATAAATTAGAGTAGTGACCAAAAGACATTTTCACATTATCCCTCTTCATTGTTTTTGCTTATTCATTCAGCTGTTACATTTTATTGACAAATCCATGAACTTTCTGTGACGCCTCAATACTTGCAGAGCTGCCCCTTATTCTCCAGACTTCTGCCCTGAGACACCCCCACACATTGTGAGTGACCCCCTCCATGGACGAGAAGCCCCCACAAATTGTGAGTGACCCCCCTCCATGGATGAGAAGCCCCTGCACATTGTGAGTGACCCCCCCCTCTATGGATGAGAAGACCCCACACATTGTAACCCCCTCCATGGATGAGAAGCCCCCGCACATTGTGAGTGATCCCCTCCACGGATGAGAAGCCCCCACACATTGTGAGTGACCACCTCCATGGATGAGAAGCCCCCGCACATTGTAAGTGATCCCCTCCATGGATGACCAGTTCCCACACATTGTGAGTGACCCCCTCCATGGATGAGAAGCCTCCGCACATTGTGAGTGACCACAGGAAGGCGCTGATGGATCACAGGTCCAAATCTTAGTTACGGGATTTCCTTGGCCGCGTCAGCTAACGGTCCTCCTGCCAGTAGAAAAAATAAGTCCAAAATGAAGGGCTGCCTTATATCTCCTACGCTGCTCCCTCCCACACTCTGCGCCAACCCCTGGGCTGCCTACCTCCTCCCATATCTGAGAGTATGATTTTCCAGCCAGAACTGAGGATGGCCCATAACTTTCCGCCCGTAGCTCCAAATGGATCGGCAGCGCCGCCACTGCATTTGGCTGTAGCTGCACAAGAGTTCACACCCTTGTGATAATGGCTGGGGAAACATTGTCTACGCCTTATGGGCCCCCCTGGAGTGAGGCTTCAAAAGACTCTTTTTTTTTTTTTTTTTAGAGTTAATTAAACAAAAACATTGTTCCTGGGGAATCCCAAGGGTGGGGGCTGAGTTTGGGAGCAAGTATTTTGGGGCCAGAGCATCTGAAAGAATTCCATCAGATAGAAAAATGATATCAAGTAGATACTATTTACCCATATCGCACACCTTCCCCCTTTAGAGGGTGCTAGGGGACATCACATTCTTGTGTTCCGAGTGCACTCCCGCAATCTCTCCTTGCCAGGATAGCCCATCAGCGTTGCCATGGTCATGGCCTCTTTTGTGGCGAATGGAGAAGTGGTACTGCTGGAGCACCAGGCTCCAATGCAGCAACCTCCATTCGTCCCGGAGACCGTGTGTAACCAGGTGAGGGGGGTTGTGGTCCGTCTCCACGATGAAGGGATGCCCGTACAAGTATGGCTGCAGACGCTGCAGGGCCCACTCATTTGCCAGGCACTACTTTTCCATCATGTAGTAGGCCACCTCTCTCAGCAATAGCTTCCTGCTCAGGTACAGGACAGGATGCTCCTGGCCCGCTGCGTTGACCTGGTTGAGCACAGCACCGAGGGAAAAGTCACTGGCGTCGGTCTGTACTACAAAGGGCCGCGTAAAGTCTGCAGCTTGTAGTACTGGGGAGCTGGAGAGAGCGGTCTTGAGCACCTGAAAAGTAGTCTCGCAGGCGACTGACCAGTCTATTGCGAGCGGCAGCTTTTTCTTGGTGAGCTCCGTCAGGGGCTTGGCCAGGGTACTATAGTGTGGGACAAACCTGCTATAGGACTCAGCGGTCCCAAGGAAGGACATCACCTGTTTCTTGGTCCTGGGGGTGGACCAGGATGCGATGGCATTCACTTTCCCGGGTTCTGGTTTCAGAACCCCCCGCCTACCCGGTGACCCAGAGGACCTCGCCCATGCCCAGCTGGCACTTTTCTGGCTTGATGGTCAAACCTGCCTGGTGAATCTGCCTAAGCACCTGCATCAGATGTTCTAGGTGATTCTCCCAGGTGGAACTGAAGATGGCGATATCATCCAGTTACGCAGCCACGTACCCTTGGAGTCCCTGGAGCAGCGTGTTGACCATCCGCTGAGAAGTGGCAGAGGCATTTTTCATGCCGAATGGCATTACGGTGAACTTGTACAGTCCAAATGGGGTGCTAAAAGCAGAGCGCTCCCGGGCCTCGTGGGTCAGAGGGATCTGCCAATATTCCCGGCTCAGATCCATGATGGTCAGGTACTTAGCCCCGGCCAACTGATCGAGCAGGTCATTGATGCGTGGAATAGGGAACACATCGGTGACCATGAGTGTTGAGCCCCCGGTAGTCCATGCAGAACCGGGTTGTTCGGTCCTTTTTGGAGACGGGGACTACGGGCAACACCCATGCGCTGTTGAATGCCTGGATCACCCCAGCTTCAGCATCTCGTCACTCTCCTGGCGCATCTGCTGCTGCACCTCGAGAGAGACCCGATATGATGACCAACCGATCGGGGGGTGATCCTCAGTGCCCACGTGATAGACAGCCAACTCAATCCTTCCAGGAAGGCTGCTGAACAGCTTCCAGAAGGGGTGTAGAGTAACCGCCAGCTGGGACCGATGGTCCTCGGAGAGCTGGTAGCCCACCTCTATGTCCTCAATGGATCCACCCACCTTGGCTTGGGTGAGTAGATCCAGGAGGGTTTTGGCATCTTCTTCCTTGGGAAGGTTGGACACAGGAAGGGCGCAGGCCTCCCGCTCATGACGGGCCTTCATCATGTTCACATGGAAGGCCTTCCTCCTTCCACGGGCATGGTCTAGGGAAGGGTTCCCCAACCCCAGTCTTCAAGGCCCACCAACAGGTCATGTTTTCAGGACTTCTTTAGTATTGCCCAGGTGATAATTGCATCACCTGTGCAATATACCGTATATACCCATGTATAAGCCGAGATTTTCAGCCCATTTTTTAGGGCTGAAAGTCCCCCTCTCGGCTTATACACGGGTCATATACGGGGGTCGGCGGGGTAGGGGGAGCGGGGGTGTCGGATTATACTCACCTCTCCGCCGCCGCGGTCTCTGCAGCCCCCTGCTTCTCCCACGATCTCCGGCTCCTTCCTGCAGCGGTCACATGGCACCGCTCATTAAAGTCATGAATTCATGACTTTAATGAGCGGTACCATGTGACCGCTGTAGGAAGGAAGCGCTGCAGAGATCGCCGGGAGAAGCTGCAGGGATGCGCGGCGGAGAGGTGAGTACAGCGATATTTACCTGTCTTCTCTCCACCGCTGTGTTGCGTCCTCGTCTGACTCCTCTGGCGGTGAATGATCAGCAGAGGGCGCGATGATGTCATTAGTGAGCGCCGCGCCCCCTGCCAGATCATTCACTGCCGAGGACCAGGAAGACGACGCAGCGCTGCGGTGCAGAGAGGTCAGGTAAATATCACAGGTGCCGGGGTTCTGAGTGAGCGGTGACCCCGGCACCTGGCCCCCAGCGACGAGAGGTGAGTATGTCATTTTTTTTTTTCTTTTTTTTGCAGCAGCAGCACATGGGGCATAATCTGGAACATATGGGGGCATAATATGGAGCATATGGGGCATAAGCTGTGGAACATATGGGGGCATAATATGGAGCATATGGGGGCATAAGCTGTGGAACATATGGGGCATAATATGGAGCATATGGGGGCATAATATGGAGCATATGGGGGCATAAGCTGTGGAACATATGGGGGCATAATATGGAGCATATGGGGGCAAAATATGGAGCATATGGGGGCATAATATGGGGGCATAAGCTGTGGAACATATGGGGGCATAATCTGGAGCATATGGGGGCAAAATATGGAGCATATGGGGGCATAATCTGTGGATCATACGGAGGCATAATCTGTGGAATATATGGGGGCATAATCTGGAGCATATGGGGGCATAATCTCTGAAGCATATTGGGCATAATCTGGAGCATATAGGGGCATAATCTGTGCAGCATATGGGGGTATAATCTGTGGAGCATCATATGGGGGCATAATCATTTTTCACCCTAGGCTTATACGCGAGTCAATACGTTTTCCCAGTTTTTTGTGGCAAAATTAGGGGGGGGGGGTCGGCTTATACACGGGTCGGCTTATACATGAGTATATACGGTAAATGAAATCCTGAAAACATGACCTGTTGATGGGCCTTGAGGACTGGAGTTGAGGAACTCTGGTCTTGGGTGACCAGACATCATTGAGCCGCTGGTGCACAAGGTATGAGCCCTCCCTGGCTGCCTGAAGCTTGTCCTGTGGTACGGGGACCAGTACCCACACTTTCTGACCCACCTGGTAGGTCCTTTCACAAGTGTTCTGGTCGCACTAGCACTTCTGGTCAGCCTGAGCCATATTGTCCTGCACCATCCACAACAAGGCCGTCATTTTGTCCCGGAAGCGAACGACGTACTCAACGACCGACACTCCAGGGGTGGCCAAGTCTCCTTCCCATGCCTCTTTCACCAGATCAAGGGGCCCTTGTACACGCCACCCATACAGGAGGTCGAAGGGGGTGAACCCCGTTGAGGCCTGTGGAGCCTCCTGGTAGGCAAATAGTAGGTGTGGGGGATACCGCTCCCAATCACTCCCATGGGAGTCAACCAACATCTTAAGCATCTGCTTGAGGGTGCTATTAAACCGCTGGCACAAACCATTAGTCTGCGGATGGTACGGGCTGGCCACCAGATGTTGCACCTGTATTTGCTTACAAAGGGACTCCATCAGTTGCGACATGAACTGGGTCCATCAGTTGGTGAGCATTTCCTGGGGAAATTCAACTCTTGAGAAAATCTCCAGTGGCCACCTTTTTGGTCTGAGTGGACAGCAAGGCTCCCGCTTCCTGGTACCGGGTGGCGTAATCCACTACCGTTAGTATGTAGCGTTTCCCAAAGCGGCTGGGAACGGACAGCGGTCCGATGAGATCCACAACCACCCTCCGGAAAGGCTCGTCAATGATGGGAAATGGCACCAGTGGGGCTTTAGGGCGCCGCCCTGCTTGGAGACTCGCCAGGGCAGCTTGAAAGATGGCCTCTGACCTGAGCTGTCTGGGGAGAAGGGCAGTAGGAGGGCGTTCTCCTGCGGCAGGGTAGTGCACTGGCGGCAAGATGCTTGGGTAGCCCGGGTGGGACCCCCTAGTTCACCCCTTCGTCGGAACCAGTACAATCATTCTCCGCATTATGGGCTAGCTCGGCGGCCATCATTCTTGTCCGGCTTCGAGTTCTTGCAGCCAGTCTTTTCAGCCCTCAACCCGAGCACCCTCACCTCTACAGTACTTACACTCGGACTGTCTAGTGCTGAGCTGATCTTAAGACCCCAGCAGCAACAGCTACTGCTGTTAGTCCTTAGTATCTGGGAGTAGGGATCACACGCACACTATTATCTCGATCCCACAGCTCTGCCACCAATCTGTGACGGATTGCACAGGGGAAGGGGGTGTTGACTTCACTCACCTCTGGGGAGGGGAAGAGAAGGACCCAGCAGGGATCAGCTCTCTGGCACCACCACTTGCCCCAGGTCAGTCAGGGAACTGCACCGAGGGCAAATAGTCGCTGGAAAGGCTTCCCTCATAGGTACGAGTTAATGAGGCGCTCCCAGTGAGAGGGGATATATCACAAGTCCAGGCTGGGGATATATATATATATATATATATATATATATATATATATATATATATATATATATATATATATATATATATATATATATATAAACCTCCTGGCCATCACTGCCAGAGTTCCTCACTAACACTGTACGGTATGCTGAAACCAGATCCTCTGTCAGGATCCCGTCTGGGTTGGAGCTGATGTTACTGCAAACACTAGGGGGAGCAGAGGCAGGTAGCATAGTCAGGTGGCAGCCGGAGGTCGGTACACAGGAAAGGCAGTTCGGTAGCAGAGGAGCAGGCAGATAACGTAGTCAGGTGGCAGGCCGAGGTCAGTTCACAGGAGAGCAGTGTTTGTAGCAGAGGAGCAGGCAAATAACGTAGTCAGGTGGCAGCCGGAGGTCGGTACACAGGAAAGGCAGTTCGGTAGCAGAGGAGCAGGCAGATAACGTAGTCAGGTGGCAGGCCGAGGTCAGTCCACAGGAGAGCAGTGTTTGTAGCAGCAGGAACAGCAGGGAACGCTTGACTAAAGGCTGGAAGCACAATAATCTCGCAATGACACACCCACAGGGCCAGGTTTATATAGGGCGTGTAATTGGCAATCAGAGGCCAAACGAGAGAGCACTGGGTGAAACCGATCAGGAAGAACAGTCAATGGTATCTGGGTTCAGTAAGGAACTTTGTAGCCAGCAGAATAGCTCAGATGGTAGAGCTGCTGGCCGGTGGACAAGAGACACTGGGTTCGATTCCTGACAGTACTCCCCTCCTTCCAGGATGGCCTCTGGACATCTCAGGAGCTGGCCTATCTGGGTACCTCTGATGAAAGGCTCTTGTAAGTCCAGGAGCATGGACGTTGTCCTTTGGTTCCCATGAATTTTCCTCTGGTCCGTAACCTTCCCACTGCACCAGATACTGCAGTTTACCTCTGAATTTTCGGGAGTCCAGAATTTTATTCACAATGTATTCTTCTTCACCACGGATCCTTTCTGGTGGAGGAGGTGGCTGAATTCTTCCTGGAAACGGGTTTTCACAGAAGGGTTTGAGCAAGGATATGTGAAATACCCGATGAATCTTTAGATTGTTGGGAAGTTTTAAACGAAAAGCAACCTGGTTAATTTTTGCAGAAATTTGAAAAGGTCCAATGAATTTTTGACCCAATTTGGAAGATGGCACATGTGTCTTAAGGTTTTTAGTGGACAGCCAAACTTTGTCTCCAACCTGAAGAGCAGGGGGCACTCTCCGATGTTTATCTGCTGCTTCCTTATATACTTCCTGGGTCTTGAGTAATATCTCTGATAATTCCTTCTGGGATTCCTGTAATTTTGCAAGCCTGTCATTAACAGCAGGAATGGGAGTGTTCACTGGTAGATTAGGAATAAATACTGGATGTACTCCATAATTAGCAAAAAATGGGGTTTGAGATGTAGCGCTATGTATGGAGTTGTTGTAGGCAAACTCTGCTGTTGGTAAATAGTCCACCCAGTCATCCTGAAGATAGGAAATGAAGCAACGGAGGTATTGCTCCAAAGTCTGGTTCGTTCTCTCCGTCTGGCCATTGGACTGAGGATGGAAAGCGGTAGAAAGATTCACCGTGACTCCCAAGGCTGTACAGAAACTCTTCCAAAATTTTGACGTAAACTGAACGCCTCTGTCAGACACCACGTTGTCAGGAATTCCATGTAACCTGAATACCTCTTTGATCATCAGTTCTGCAGTTTTTTCAGCAGTAGGAATTCCTTCAGTTGGGATAAAGTGGGCCATTTTTGTGAGTCGGTCCACTATGACAAGGATGACGGTCATCTGTTTGGAAGGGGGTAGTTCCACAATAAAATCCATGGAGATAGATCCCCAAGGCCTGGATGGAACTGGAAGTGGTTGCAAGAGTCCTAGAGGAGACGATCGTGGGGTCTTGTTTCGTGCGCATGTTAAACAGGTTGAAACATATTTCCTCACGTCCTTCCTACAATTAGGCCACCAAAAGAAACGAAGTAGTAAGTCTTGTGTTTTTGCAACTCCAGGATGTCCTGCCAGTTTAGAATCATGGACACTTTTGAGGACTTCAAGACGAGAAGATTCAGGTACATATATTTTGTGCTTCTGCATCCAAAACCCCTCTTTGAATGAAAGATCGACGTCTTCCGAAGGATGGTTAAGGAAAGAGTCCTCTTGATATCCATCTTTAATTCTATTACATAGTCCTCTAGAGTGCAATATTCCCAAAAATTTTTTAGGGCCTAGAATTGTATCGTCATTACTAGACCTCTCCTGAGGTTCCGAACACATCCTGGACAGGGCGTCAGCCTTGCCATTTCTTGAACCAGGCCGGTAAGAAATTATAAAATTGAATCTTGAGAAAAATAAGGCCCATCGTGCTGGTCTTGCAGACAATCTTTTTGCTGTACGGAGGAATTCAAGATTCTTGTGGTCCGTGGGGACAGTCACAGGGTGATTGGCACCTTCCAGAAGATGTCTCCACTCGGAGAAGGCAACTTTAATGGCTAACAGTTCTTTATTACCGATGTCGTAGTTCTTTTCTGCAGATGACATGGTGTGGGAAAGAAACGCACATGGGTGAAGTTGCATCTTGTCCCCAACTCGCTGAGACAGAATGGCTCCCACTGCAGAGTCCGAGGCGTCCACTTCGACAGTAAATGGCAATTCAGGATTTGGGTGTACTAACAATGGAGCAGACGTAAAAAGAGTTTTCAACTTGTCAAAAGCCTCCTGTGCCTCCGGAGACCAGAAAAATGCTTTGGTCTTTTTTGTTAGTGTAGTAATTGGTAGTATGATCCGTGAAAAGTTCTTTATAAATTTTCGGTAAAAATTTGCAAATCCTATGAAACGCTGGACGTCTTTTAAATTTCTTGGAACAGGCCAGTCCACTGCAGCATTGATTTTGCCGGGATCCATGCTCAGACCTTCTGGGGAGATGATATATCCCAGAAATTGGATACTGGTCTGTTCAAACTCACATTTTTCAAGTTTAATGTAAAGATGGTTCTCCTGTAGTCGTTCCAAGACTAACTGGACGTGCCTGCGATGCTCTTCCAAGGTGTCTGAAAATATAAGAATGTCATCGAGATAAGCCACAACGAATTGGTCCAAGAAATCTCGAAATACATCACTAATAAAATGCTGAAAGGTGGCTGGGGCATTGCTAAGGCCAAAGGTCATAACCAGAGATTCAAAATGTCCATATCTCGTTCTGAAGGCGGTCTTCCACTCATCTCCTGGGCGAATCCATATGAGGTTGTAAGCCCCTCTAAGATCCAGCTTCGTAAAGATTTTCGCAGAACGGAGTCTCTCAAATAGTTCAGGAATCAAGGGTAGCGGGTAGCGATTCTTGACAGTGATATTATTCAGCTCTCTGTAGTCAATACATGGCCGCAGAGAGGAGTCTTTCTTTTCAACAAAGAACAGGGGTGCCCCAGCTGGAGATGTGGAAGGTCGAATAAAGCCTTTCTCTAAATTTTCATCCAGGAACTTTCTTAATACCTTCAATTCAGGTTCGGAAAGATTGTAAATCCGTCCAAATGGAATGGTTGCTCCTGGCAGCAATTCAATGGGACAGTCGTAAGGACGGTGAGGAGGTAATTGATCTGCTTTCTTCTTACTGCAGACATCAGAGAACTGCTGATATTGAGGTGGTAGTTTCTCTTCCTTCTCATGCGAAATCTCAGAGATTTGGACTTGTTGGAGAACAGGGGGTTCCTTATGACAATTATTCTTACAGTAGTCAGATGGAAAGGTGATGGTCCTTGATGCCCAGTTGATAGAAGGGTTATGGACTGAAAACCAGGGGATCCCTAGAATAACCGGAAATTTCAGAGATGAAATAAGGTGGAAACTGACAGCTTCATGATGATCCGGTTCGATACAAATCTCCAGTTCGATTGTCTCATGCGTGACAGGTCCAGAAGACAAAGGTGATCCATCCACAGTTTCCATTTCAATTGGTGTGGATTTGGTCCTACTGGAAATATTATTATCACGTGTAAATTTTAAGTCCATAAAATTCCCTCCTGCTCCCGAATCCAACAGGGCAGAGCATTGTATTTTTTGGGTGCCCATTACAACCTGAATGGGGATTACAAAATGAGATGATGTAGTATGTATTTTGTCTATTTCTGGCGTTACTGATGAGATAGTCTGCAAGATGGAATCCGACTGCTGAGAAAGGTCCATATTGCTGGCAGACCTGTTGTTGGTAAAGGCTATAGTCCTTTTGTTGGGACAGTTGATGGCATAGTGTCCAGGGTCCCCA
The DNA here is from genome assembly GCA_033576555.1 of Oophaga sylvatica. Classification (NCBI taxonomy): domain Eukaryota; kingdom Metazoa; phylum Chordata; class Amphibia; order Anura; family Dendrobatidae; genus Oophaga; species Oophaga sylvatica. The sequence goes on along the minus strand of JARQOD010002589.1, from coordinate 49,669 downwards.
CAATAGAGGCAGAGATGTTCTGCACGTCGCCTCTCCTTCTCCTGTGCAGAGTGGTCTTCGGATGACGTTGATCTGCATCGGTTCAGACACGCCTTGCGTCTTTTCTTGGTGGTCTGATGCTGGAAATGAGAAGCCAGGGCTATTCCCAAGTGCTCGCAGTCTCTCCTTTCTCCTTTCAGTAAGTCTTTGGTCAATCCGGATACATAGTTGAATAAAGTCCTCCAACTGATCAAGGGTCTCAACCCTGGCAAGCTCGTCTTTCACTGGTTCTGATAACCCTCGTCGAAATTGACTTCTCTGGGCCGCTGGATTCCAGGTAGTGTCGGCCACCCAGCGACGGAACTCCGATGTGTATTCCGCAACAGAGCGACGTCCTTGGCGCAAATTATGTAATTTGGTTTCTGCTGTGGCACAGCGGTTTGGGTCATCAAAAACTTGATTCATAGCTGCGATGAAAGCTTCCAGGTCATTAAGGAGAGCCTAGTCCTTTTCTACATAAGGTGAAGCCCAAGCAAGAGCTTCATCCGTCAGGAGATTTATCATAAAAAAAACTTTCTTCCTCTCACTGGTAAAGGGAGCAGGTTGCATCTGGAAGTATATGCGGCATTGATTGAGGAATCCTCGGTACTGCTTGCGATCCCCACTGAACTTTGCAGGCAGCGGCAGCCGCGCGTTTGACTCGGACCCTGAATTGCGCACGTCCAGAAGTTGTTTTTGTAGCTCAATTACTTCCTGTTGTATCACCGTGAAATCAGTTTGTAACTTGGAATATTTTCCTTGAGAATCAGTACAAAAACTTTGAAGCTCCGTAACTTGCCGCCTCAGGGTGTTCACAGCGGACTCCATTTTGGCGCGAGATTATTCTGTCAGGATCCCGTCTGGGTTGGAGCCGATGTTACTGCAAACACTAGGGGAAGCAGAGGCAGGTAGCGTAGTCAGGTGGCAGCCGGAGGTCGGTACACAGGAAAGGCAGTTCGGTAGCAGAGGAGCAGGCAGATAACGTAGTCAGGTGGCAGGCCGAGGTCAGTTCACAGGAGAGCAGTGTTTGTAGCAGAGGAACAGGCAAATAACGTAGTCAGGTGGCAGCCGGAGGTCGGTACACAGGAAAGGCAGTTCGGTAGCAGAGGAGCAGGCAGATAACGTAGTCAGGTGGCAGGCCGAGGTCAGTTCACAGGAGATCAGTGTTTGTAGCAGCAGGAACAGCAGGAGAAAGGGCTTGACTAAAGGCTGGAAGCACAATAATCTCGCAATGACACACCCACAGGGCCAGGTTTATATAGGGCGTGTAATTGGCAATCAGAGGCCAAACGAGAGAGCACTGGGTGAAGCCGATCAGGAAGAATAGTCAATGGTATCTGGGTTCAGCAAGGAACTTTGTAGCCAGCAGAATAGCTCAGATGGTAGAGCTACTGGCCGGTGGACAAGAGACACTGGGTTCGATTCCTGACATCCTCGTTTGATATAAGCCCCGTCCGACAACAGGCTTATATCAGGTCAGAAACCAACCCGGGTAGCGTATAATAATCAACGGAGCTCTATCCAAAAACGTATCCAACAATCCCCTGTAAATTATCGATATAAGACCCCTAGTACCCCTCTGGGGGCCAAGTATATTCAACATACTGTCACTCTATCACTATCGGTGACCTTCTCCACTGTGTACAGAATGCGTGTCGCAGCTGCAGATACTGGTGAAACATAGTATGCTCCAAAGGGAACTCTTCCCTAAGTGTTTCAAATGTTTTAAATGTCTCACCATCTAGCAGCTGCGACACATACCTATTCTTATCCACTGTCCAAAATTCCGAAGACTTAGCAGTTCAGTCAGCCGAATGCCTGTGTATCTCGTGTATTCCCCTATACCCCTCCATAGCTTTATTTTTTCCACAGTTTTTCAAGCAACGCCAAAGTTGGAAACCTTTTAGAATTCAGACGAAATTTAACCGCCTCCAGAGCAGCTAGCCCCTCCCTACCACATGAGAAATAACCTTCCCACTGAGCTTATAAGATCATGATCCCCCCATCCTATCAAATGCTGGCACTGGGACCCAATATAATACAGCCATGGGTGGGGAACCGCCAAACCTCCATCATCTTTTGGACGTTGCAACAGTTCCAACTTAACACGTGCTCGACCTCCTTTCCATATCAAATCACGGAAAATGGCGTTAATTTTATAAAATCTATTTTGAGGCAGCCAAACCGGTGCATTGTGTAGCACATACAAAAGCTGAGGCATAAGTATCATCTTTATAAAGTCAGCACCCCCAGCTATTGTTAAATTTAATTTCCTCCATGCCGTAATGTTCTGTTTGAATTTACCTAGCAGTGGGTTCAAATTAAGTTTTTCATAATCTTCAATATTATTTGACACCCTAATGCCCAAGTAAGTGAATTCTGTAACCACTTGAACCGAAGTTGGCTGATCTCCTACAACAAGAGTCCCACCATCCAGCGGCAACAAAACAGACTTATCCCAGTTAATGCAGATCCTAAATATACCGGCATATTCGTCTAGAACCCTCATCACCGTCCCCAGGGAACCCTCCGCATCTCCCAAAAATAGCAACATGTCGTCAGCATAGAGTACCACTTTTTCCTCATGAATCCCATATTTAAATCCTACAATATTTTGATCCCTTCTAATCATTGCTGCCAGTGGCTCTATTGCTATAACAAACAATAAAGGGGATAAAGGGCATCCCTGTCGTGTGCCTCTAAACAAGGAAAACCCCTCAGACATTTGCCAATTTACACGTACCTTGGCCCTAGGAGCAGTATATAGCAACTGAACCCATTTTGCAAACACTTCCCCAAAGCCATGTGCTGCAACGTAACCCACAAGTATTTCCACTCTACGCTGTTGAATGCTTTGGCCGCGTCGCTCTATGCCCTTCACTATCTGCCGTTACTTGCATGTTAAAAAAGTCTCCTCAAATTCGTCATTGTGGATTTGTTAGGCATAAAGCCTACCTGATCCCCATGCACTATAGATGTTATAACTTTATTAAGACGGTTAGCCATCATTTTAACCAGAAGTTTTCCATCCGTCGTTAGTAGTGAGATTGGGCGATATGAGGCCGGCTCAGTAGGGTCTTTCCTTTCTTAGGGAGCACAACAATAATTGCCTCCCGCATGGACCGTGGGAGTTCACCTCTATCCAACCCTGCCTTATATACTTCCAGCAAAACAGGTAGCAAACATTTCCCATATTTTTTGTATACTTCACCGGGCAAACCATCCATCCCTGGAGCCTTTTCATTAGCCATAGAGGACAGCGCTACCTCCAACTCCTCCAAGCTAAACAGTTGCTGATTCTCTGCACACAATCTGGGAAGCTCTGCTCTGACCAAACAATTCTTAATCTCTGTATCTGTCAGATGTGCCTGTGATCTATATAATAATTAATATAAAAGCCCTCCATCACCTCCAGTATGCCTGCAGTATCTCTAACCTCCTGCCCATCTTCTCCCCTCAAGGCAATTATACAAGCACTGTCTCTCTGTGCAGCAGCCACTAGAGCCAGGAGATGACCGGCTCTCTCCTTCTTCAAGTATTGCATAGTTCGGAACATCTTTTTTCGTTCCACCATCCATAAGGACAGCGCATTTATTCCAACCTGAGCATTTTTAAGCCTCTCCTCCGCCTGAGTGGATGGCTTCAAGCTCAGTGCCTCCTCCGCCTCTCTCAGTTCCCTGAATACCCATTGATCTTTCTGCTTAGTATTAGTCTGAACCCTAGATATTCCTTTAATACAAAGCCCCCTAAAGAAATCTTTCACAGGTCCAAATCTTAATTACGGGATTTCCTTGGCCGCGTCAGCTAACGGTTCTCCTTCCAGTAGAAAAACTAAGTCCAAAATGAGGGGCTCCCTTATATCTCCTATGCTGCTCCCTCCCACACTCTGCGCCCACCTCTGGGCTTGGCCGCCTACCTCCTCCCATAACAGAGTATGATTTTCCAGCCAGAACTGAGGATGGCCCATAACTTTCTGCCCATAGCTCCAAATGGGTCGGCAACGCCGCCACTGGGTTCCGCTGGATTTTAGTTGTGCAGGGAGACCAAATACGGCTACTGTATTTAATTCCTGGTAGCTATGCTTCATAACTCAATAACGCAGCGTGCTAGAGGTGGCTGGATGTTATGGGCTCGTGGGGGAAGAAATGCAGATTCCGATAATGTGCTCAGCTTGGCTCAGAGATATTGCATTCTGTTATTATAGGTCATTTTCTAGATTCTATATCTCAGTGCCTTGCACTGGTTAGCCTGGGATCTGTTGTGCCACGATGTCTCCATGTGCTTGAATGATCAAAGGGAGCCAGTTGGCTGTAGCTGCACAAGAGTTCACACCCTTGTGATAATGGCTGGGGACACATTGTCTATGCCTATTGGGCCACCCCCGGAGAGAGGCTTCAAAAGACTTCTTGCTAGAGTTAATTAAAGAAAACATTGTTCCTGGGGAATCCCAAGGGTGGGGGGCTGAGTTTGGGAGCAAGTATTTTGGGGCCACAGCATCTGATAAAGAATTCCATCAGATAGAAAAATGGTATCAAGTAGATATCCTTTACCCATATCTCACACCCTCCATGGATGAGAAGCCTCCACACATTGTGAGGGACCCCTCCATGGATGAGAAACCCCACACATTATGAGTGACCCCCTCCATGGATGAGAAGCCTCCACACATTGTGAGTGACCCCCTCCATGGATGAGTAGCCCCTTATACATTGTGAGTGATCTCTCTCCATGGATGAGAAGACCCCACACATTGTGAGTGATCTCTCTCCATGGATGAGAAGACCCCACACATTGTGAGTGATCCACTCCATGCATAAGAAGCCCCCACACATTGTGAGTTACCCCTCCATAGCTGAAAAGACCCACACATTGTGATTTACCCCCTCCATGGATGAGAAGAACTCACACATTGTGAATGACTGCGTCCATGGATGAGAAGCCCACGTACATTGTGAATGACCCCCTCCATGGATGAGAAAACCCACACATTGTGAGTGATCTCTCTCCAAGGATGAGAACAGACTGTATGACAGTTGTGCAGGTAGTACCATCTATAGAGAATGAAACTAGCTCCTGTTCTTCCGCCTCCTTCTCCTCCTCTTCCTCACTGTCACCCAAGCAACGTTGGGATGAGATGAGACTTGGCTGTGTGTAATCACCGTGTATGGCTCCTTGCTCCATGTCCTTGTGCTTCACCTACAATGCATCCTCTTTGTGAACAGAGAGCATTTCAGAACACAGAGAATCGGGATGTTGATGCTAATTATGGCGTCATCGCCACTCACCATCATGGTGGAGTCCTCAAAGTTTTGTAGGATGGTACATATGTCTGACATCCATGTCCACTCCTGAGGTCTTATGTGTGGAGTCTGAACTGAATATCGACGGCCTTGTTGATGCTGGTAGTCAACAACTGCCCTCTTCTGCTCACAAATCCTTCCCAACATGTAGAATTCCAATGCTTGGGGACATCACACACCAGTCGGTGAGCCGGAAGCTGCAAACGCTGCTGAAGCACGGCAAGGGCGGCAGATGCTGTAGTTGACTTTCTAAAATGGGCACATAGGCGGCGTACTTTGACAAGTAGATCCAACAGCTCAGGGTAGGTTTTTAGAAACCACTGAACACGAGGTTAAGCACATGGGCCAGGAATGGTACGTGGGTGAGCTCGCATTGCCTCAGAGCCGCCACCAGGTTCTGGCCATTGTCACACATGAGCATGCCTGGCTGTAGGTTCAACAGTGTCAGCCACAGATCTGGCTGCTCTTTCAGAGCTGTCCACAACTCTTCAGCATTGTGTGGTTTGTCACCTAAGCATATTAGCTTTAGCATAGCCTGTTGTCGCTTGACTGAGGCAGTGCTGCAGTGCTTCCAGCTTGTGACTGATGTGGTCATTTCGGATATGGAGGCTGAAGAGGAGGAGGATGAGGTGCAGGAGCTGTACACTGTGGGGGCAACCGTGATTGACCTGGGACCCGCAATCCTCGGCATCGGGAGCACGTGTTTCATCCCAAGGACCGACTGGGTCCCGACAGGTAGATGTACCGTCCTTGCCCACAAGCACTTGCCCACGTGTCCGTGATTAGGTGGACTTTCCCAGTAACTGCCTTGTTGAGGTCACGGCTAATGTGAGACACCTGCTTGTGTAATGCGAGGACAGCACACCGGGAGAAATAGTGGTGGCTGGGGACCGAGTACTGAGGGACGGCCGCCACCATCAGGTTGCGGAAAGCTTCCTTCTCCACGAGTCTAAAAGGCAACATTTTGAACGCAAGCAGTTGCGAAATGTGGGAATTTAGTAGTGTGGCCTGTGGGGCGTTGGCTGCGTATTTCCAATTGCGTTTCAAGGACTGGTGTTGTGAATGTGCTAGAGATGGTTTCTGAGCAGAGGCTCCCTCTGGTGGTTACAGACAGTACTGAGCCTCCCAGCGAGGAGTGGCAATCTGTGATCACTGACTGGACTGATATAAGGGAGGTTCCCTCCCATGATGGTTGCCGGTGATCAATTGTTCTTGTCTCAATTGTGGTTCCTGGTTCATTTGGAAGTTTGCTGGAGTCTTGCCTGTGTCTTCTGCTTTCAGATAAGATATTTTTGCTTTTCTTTTTGTGCTTGGTTTTTGCATAGTTTTCTGCACTTTTGGAGCTCAGCTGGGTCCCTCCTGGGGTTTGTGCTCCTCTCAGTTTATCTGTAGCCACTGTTATTTGTTCATTTGCTTTTTCCTGTTTTTTCAGTGGCTGCGGCTTGGTTTTGTTACACCAGAGATCTGATTTAGGTGGAGGAGATAGTGTGATCTCAGGTTTTTTTGCAATCAGAAGAGTTGGTATTTTTTAGGGTTTTTTTTTGGATTGCAGTTAGAATTCTTTCCTGTACTTTTCTGTCTAGACAGATTGGGCCCCAGCGTTTGCTCATTTTATTTTCTGTCTGAGTCCGTGCTTTCTTCTTGTCTAACCACCATTACATGTTTGGGGGCTTCCTATTTTCTTTGGGGATCTGCTCCGGGGCAGATAGCTTTCATCTTTCTACCTTTAGGTGTAGTTATCTCTCAGGCTGTGACGAGGCGTCTAGGATCAACGTAGGAACGCTCCACGGCTACCTCTAGTTGTGTGGTTAGTTCAGGTTACTGCAATCCAATAGGTTCCAGCCTCTCTGGTGTATTACCGTTTTTGCTATTTCTCCTCAGCTACCTAAACATAACAGACTGGGGTATGAACAACTGAATGCTGCGCTGTGACAAGGACGTGGACATGCTTGCTGATGGTGTTAGTTGAGTGTGTGCAACGACAGGTTCAGGGCAGGAGGCATCTTCACAGGCAACATGGACAAGGGAATTGGCTTGCACGCACAACAGTGGAAGAAGCAGTGTTGTCACCTGCAGACACTATTCCTGGACCTGGGGTTTGACCCACAAAGTCGGGTGCTTTGCTGCTATGTGCCTGATCATGCTGGTGGTGGACAGGCTGGTAGTTTTGCTACCCCTGCTGATGCTGGCCTGCAAGTGGGTTATCGGCAGACTCGGGAAGACCTAACAGTTGTACTGGCAACGTCCATCGTGTTGGTGTTACAGGGAATAGTTGACCGCCTTCTGTCTGCGGCCACCACACTGCTTCTTCCTGCCTGTTGTGGTGCTACGCCTCTCTCCCCCTGTGTGCTGCTGTCCTCGCTCTACATATCCTCCTGCCAGGTTGGGTCAGTTACTATATCATCCACCACCTCGTCTTCCACTTTAGAACCCTGGTCCTCCTCCTGACTTTCTGGCAATTGTATCTCATCATCGTCCACCTCTTGTGGCACTTTCCCACCGTCGCCTTCTTGTGACCGTGGCTGCTCAAATATTTTGGCATCGCTACATGCGATCTCCTCTTGCCCCACTTCAAGTGGACCGGGCGAGAGGCCCAAATCTATAAATGGAAAAGTGAACAGCTCTTCGGAGTGTCCAAGTGAGGGATCAGTTGTCTCCGGGCACTTGGCATGGTGAGAGGAAGGAGGATCAGGGTGAGTAATATGTGGTCCAGAATCACGGCTACTGAGACTTGACCGTGTGGAAGACAGGGTGGTGGTGGTGGCAAAGTGACTGGAAACATTATCCGCCATCCAACCAACAACCTTTTGACACTGCTCTGGGTTCAATAGTGGTGTGCTGCTGTGGTCCACTAGTAATTGTGACAGGAAGGTCGGGCGAGAAGATATGGGTGTTTCTTGTGGCACAATTTCAGCTTGCCCACGGCCTCTGCATGCACCATCACGTCCAGTTAAACATCCCTTGTCATGCGCCTTGCCAATTTTAAATAGAGGACAATATTTTCCACGTTCACTACAAATGGCTAAATTTGGGGCGAACTTATATGTGATCCGTGCGACGGACAAACCACAGTTTTAAATATCTGGTCTGTAGGTAACTTTTTTAACAGCAAACAGGCAATAACGTCACTAACACACTGCAACAAAATTTAAATGGAGGTCAGAAATGGCAGAATTTTGAGAGCACTGATATGTGATCTGTGTGATGGACAAATCACAGTTTTAAATAGCTGGATTTTTAGCACTGTAATATGGAAAGGATCTGGCTGTATTCTGCAGTGCCAACAAGCAAATGGAGCAGAAAAATGGTGCTCTCTGGATTGCTTTTTAAGCAAAAAATCAGGTTTAAGATCCCAAAAAAATTATTCCTGGCCCCTAATACCTGGGGCTATGTCTAGAAATATCTGTAAAAGCAGCAGCAGACAGAACTGGAATGGACCCTCTTGCTATATGGACTGCAGTCTGCCACATACACTGCCTGCCTGCCTAGCACTGATATCTATATACCCACATACACTGCCTGCCTAGCACTGATATCTATATACCCACATACACTGCCTGCCTGCCTAGCATTGATATCTATATACCCACATACACTGCCTGCCTGCCTAGCATTGATATCTATATACCCACATACACTGCCTGCCTGCCTAGCACTGATATCTATATACCCACATACACTGCCTGTCTAGCACTGCTATCTATATACCCACATACACTGCCTGCCTGCCTGCCTAGCACTGATATCTATATACCACATACACTGCCTGCCTAGCACTGCTATCTATATACCCACATACACTGCCTGCCTAGCACTGCTATCTATATACCCACATACACTGCCTGCCTGCCTAGCACTGCTATCTATATACCCACATACACTGCCTGCCTGCCTAGCACTGCTATCTATATACCCACATACACTGCCTGCCTGCCTAGCACTGATATCTATGCCGCTGGATTAGTCCTCAGAGGGACTGTTAGTTGAGATGGATGTATGTATAATATATGGTATACCTACACTAACTAAGAACAAAGCAAATCTCTCCCTAGCTCGGCAGCAGCTCTCCCTACACTGCCTGATTCGGAGCAGACTGTGACGAGCATGGCGGTGCCAGGTCTGATATAGACCTGATGACGCTGTGCGCCAGCCAATCACTGTAAACACCGGAAATACTCGGCGAGCTCCTATCATCTCGAGCAGTGATATGCTCGGGCGGGTACCAAGTATTGGTGAGCATGCTCGCTCATCACTAATAATAGATAGATAAAATATAGATAATAGATATAAAATAGATAGATAATAGACAATAGATAATATAGTAGATAGATAATAGATAGGTAGATAATAGATAATAGACAATAGATATATAATAGTTATAGTAGATAGATGATCAGATAGATTGATAGCATATAGATAATAGATATAAAATAGATAGGCAATAGAACTGGGCGGCTTCTTTAGATGTTTTTTGACAAAGTCTATTCTGGCCTTTCTCTTTTCCAGCTGGGTGACCCCTCTGTATTCCATCTCATGATGTCTTCTCTTTATGGTGGACTTGGATACTGAGACCCCAACTTCTTGGACAGTGGTCTTCATTTGGGGGATGATATGAAGGGTTTTTTAATTCCCCAAGGAAAGGATTCTGCGATCATTCACCACTGGTGTCTTCAGTGGACGTCCAGGTCTTTTTCAGTTCCCAGCTCACCAGGTTGCTCTTTTTTTTGGCAGAATGTACCAAACTGTTGATTTGGCCAATCCTAACATTTCTGCTATCTCTCTGATGAATTTCTTTTTTTTCAGCCTATTGATGGTCTGTTTCTCTTCCATTGCGAGCTCCTTTGATCGCATGTTGTGGGTTCACAGCAACAGCCTCCAAATGCAAAACCTGGAATCAGCTCCAGAACTTTTACATGCTTAATTGATGATGGATTAACAAGGGAAAAGCCAATGACAACCATTAAGGAGCTTTTAAAATAATTTTCCAATTACCTTTAGTCCCTTTAAAAAGAGGCCTGACATAATAAAGAGCTGTAATTCCTAAATCCTTCCTCCAATTAGGATGCGAATGACCTCAAATTAAAGCAGAGATCCGTCACTTTATAGGTAACCTGTCACAAACTAAAACACTATTAACCTGCATATATGGGGTTAATCTGCAGGTTAATAGGGTTATTAAACTGCCCAATGCCTGCACATAGCCAAGCACTGTGGGGAGAACATGAACTTTATCCCCCCCGGCCGCATTCGGTTTCGGTCATAGGGGGGTGCTGGTCCCGTCATTGCGCTCAGTGTACAGAGCCGCAGCTGTAACCGGCGCGGACTGACACTTGCTCTACATTGCGGCCAGCAGCGAGGTAACAGGTCCTGAGCCAGTGACAACGCCACTCCTGTGACTGAACTGAAACCAGAACGCTCCGGGAAAGAATAAAGTTAGTTTTCTCAGTGCAGCGTTCAGCGGCGCGCAGGCGCCGGGCAAGTAACGATATTAACCTGCGGATTAGCCGCGTATCTGCAGGTTAATTGTGTTTTGTTGGTGACAGGTTCCCTTTAAGCTTAGATTGATTATAGAACTGGATCTGGAATATGATTTGATAAATGGCTGAAATGCCACCAAAATTTATGTCACTGTCCAAATATTTCTGGTCCTCTGTGTATGTGGGTATGGAGGGTACCGATGTGGAGTGCACCGCCGCCCCACCACAGGCTCTGGTTCTCAGGAGGGATGACTATATAAGCCCCTACAGTGGGTAATGGGGCCCCCACAGTGGGTAATGGGGCCACTACATTGGGTAATGGGGCCCATGTCTCCACTCTATGTTGGTATAATCCTAGACAAGAAGCTGCAGACATACAATGGAGGGCAGAATTCACACCATTACAAATCACACCCGACCCCTTTTGTCTCTAGACCAGTCACATTCTCTATAATCCCCTGAACCCCAAAATTCACTCTCAGACTCCAAATACCATGTAAGATGTATGAAGGGCCGCTGTCATCTCTTACCTGATTGGCTGTCAGCTTCACGTCCTTCAGGGGCCACAACTGCCTAATGGAGAAAAAAATAACAGAAGTTATAACTATTGTCATGAGTGACCAGAATCATATGTGAGGGTACATTACATCACAGGATACTGGTGGGACTGGGCCCCGAAAACACATGTTCATCAGATGTATGGGCCCTTGTAGCGTTCCAGAAGCTGTGAAGACATACGTGTTCAACCTTGATCATGTAGCAATGTCACCCATCCTGGCCCCTTCCTGTAATAATTTCCCCCATCCTGGTATAATGTCCTCCATCCTGGGCCCCTGCCTTGCATAATGTTGCCCATCCTGGTATAATGTCCTCCATATTGGGCCCCTACCTGGTACAATGTCCCCCATCCTGATATAATGTCCTCCATATTGGGCCCCTGCCTCGTATAATGTCCCCCATCCTGGTTTAATGTCCTCCATCCTGGGCCCCACTCATATAATGTCCCCATCCTGGTATAATGTCCTCCATCCTGGGCCCCTGCCTCATATAATGTCCCCCATCCTGGTATAATGTCCTCTATTCTGGACTCCTGCCTTGTATAATGTCCCGCATCTTGGCATAATGCCCTCCATCCTGGACCCCTGCCTCATACAATGTCCTCCATCTTGGGTCCCTACCTCGTATAATGTCCCCCATCCTGGTATAATGTCCTCCATCTTGGGCCCCTGCCTTGTATAATGTCCTCCATCCTGGGTCCCTGCCTTGTACAATGTCCCCTATCCTGGTATAATGTCCTCCATCTTGGGCGCCTGCCTCGTATAATGTCCCCATCCTGGTATAATGTCCTCCATCCTGGGCCCCTGCCTCGTATAATGTCCCCCATCCTGGTATAATGTCCTCCATCCTGGGCCCCTGCCTCGTATAATGTTCCCCACCTGGTATAATGCCCTCCGTCCTGGGCCACTGCATCGTATAATGTCCTCCATCTTGGGCCCCTGCCTCGTATAATGTCCCCATCTTGGTTTAATGTCCTCCATCCTGGGCCCCTGTCTCGTATAATGTCCCCATCTTGGTTTAATGTCCTCCATCCTGGGCCCCTGCCTCGTATAATGTCCCCCATGTTGGGCTTCTTTCAGTAATAATGTCTTTGCTTTGTGGCTCTTTTCCAACAAATGTAAGAAAAATATATATATTCTTCTCACCTTACCCCACTCCCACGCCATTCGTCGTCCTCTTCCATAGCCAGTGCAGAAGTCGGCAACTGACTTCAGCGTGCAAGCCATGGGCAGCCATGATGTCGCTGCCATGCTCTGCCAGGGAGTTGCACGCAGATATCAGCTGTCGGATTCTGATTGACGAGCAGTGTATATAGCGGTGCCCGGATCCGACGGGTCTCTACGACGCAAGACTTCTCAGCTGAATAAACGTCCTCCTCCTGCACGGGACTGGCTGCAGTTGTAACCTCTGAAACTGAGATCATTATGCCCCTGTATGTGACTGACAGCCCCTCTTATAATGCTACAGTACTGATATATTGATCAGACATGATATAATTGGTGTAGAGGGGGTACAGACGCCTCAGTTCTCTTCGATGAAGGAAGGTAAGTATTTGGAGCCAGATATATAATGGGGCCCCTCTGATCACCAGTTTCAGGGACCCTCTGACCTCCCATTTCGGGGCCCCTCTGACCTCCCATTTCGGGGCCCCTCTGACCTCCCATTTCGGGGCCCCTCTGATCACCAGTTTTGTGCACTCACTTCTGTACATCCAGAAACTCCAGCAGTTTGGTGTCAGTCAGGTGACCCAGGCGCACGATGCCCTGCCAGTAGAGGGCGTCCTCCTGCTGCCGGTACAGCATGTACAGCATGAAGAGGTCGGCATGGAAGCGCGGCAGGATGGCCGGGAGGATGAGTGTGGAGGGGTTTAGGTCCTCACTGAAAATAACAACAAATATCAAAAATCAGCCCACACCCCGTGGTGTAATCCCTGTAATCCAGCGTGAATGGAGGCAGATTATGAGTGATTCCGGATTATCAGATGGTCGGTGCGACCTCCAGTTGTGGTGATTAGAGATGAGCACATTTTTCAATGTTCGGTTCAGATTACATTTGCCGATTTTGCAATGTTCGCTGAACATAAGTGAACGCCATTCACGTCAATGGGAGGCAAAAACAAACGCATGCACAACACCTTATAATGGCCCCAAATGCTGCCAAAACACATCAAATGAGGGACAAACACCAGGAAAGTGGCCACAATTCACCCACAGGACAGATTGTAGCATGGCACTGCAGCAATCAGCCAGACACAAGCAGCGTCGGACTGGAACACCTTGGGCCCACCAGAGAAAATCATTCTTGGGGCCCACTATGTAGCTACATATGAATAAATACAAGACCGCCAATTGTGCAGTAAAACACACTAATATCAGGGTATAATATAAGGTAGTACATGTCTTAATTATGTAGCAGGAGTTGGGGTAGCCTCCCTCATAGATTATAAAGCAGCCCCCTCATAGGGGATAATGCTGCCCCCCTCATAGAGGATAATGCTATATATATATATATATATATATATTATATATATATATATATATATATATATAAATAGATAGATACCATATATACTCGAGTATAAGCCGACCCCCCTAATTTTGCCACAAAAAACTGGGAAAACGTATCGACTCGAGTATAAGCCTAGGGTGGAAAATGAGATTATGCCCCATGTATTATGCCCCACAAGATGCTCCATAGATTGTGCCCCATATGCTGCCCATGTATTATGCCCCATAGATGCTCCATAGATTGTGCCCTCATAGATGCTCCATAGATTATGTCCCCATAGATGCTCCATAGGTTATGCCCCCATAAATGCTCCTTAGATTATGCCCCCATAGAAGCTCCATAGATTGTGCCCCCATAAATGCTCCTTAGATTATGCCCCCATAGATTATGCCCCTATAGATGCTCCATAGATTATGCCCCATAAATGCTCCTTAGATTATGCCCCCATAGAAGCTCCATAGATTGTGCCCCCATAGAAGCTCCATAGATTATGCCCCCATAGAAGCTCCATAGATTGTGCCCCCATAGATTATGCCCCTATAGATGCTCCATAGATTATGCCCCCATAAATGCTCCTTAGATTATGCCCCCATAGAAGCTCCATAGATTATGCCCCCATAGAAGCTCCATAGATTGTGCCCCCATAGATGCTCCATAGATTATTCCCCCATAGAAGCTCCATAGATTGTGCCCCCATAAATGCTCTTTAGATTATGCCCCCATAGAAGCTCCATAGATTGTGCCCCCATAAATGCTCCATAGATTATGCCCCCATAGATGCTCCATAGATTGTGCCCCCATAGATGCTCCATAGATTATGCCCCCATAGATGCTCCATAGATTATGCCCCCATAGATGCTCCATAGATTATGCCCCCATAGATGCTCCATAGATTATGCCCCCATAGATGCTCCTTAGATTATGCCCCCCATAGAAGCTCCATAGATTGTGCCCCCATAGATTATGCCCCTATAGATGCTCCATAGATTATGCCCCATAGATGCTCCATAGATTGTGCCCCCATAGATGCTCCTTAGATTATGCCCCCATAGAAGCTCCATAGATTGTGCCCCCATAGATTATGCCCCCATAGAAGCTCCATAGATTGTGCCCCCATAGATTATGCCCTATAGATGCTCCATAGATTATGCCCCCATAGATGCTCCTTAGATTATGCCCCCTGTGAGACAGTGAGAGCGTATGTATTGAATGGGGTGTACATTTCACCTCGGTATAAGGGAAATGTGTGGCGTTGTGGACCTAGTGGTAGAGAGGGGTCACTACACCTTACATTCATTGCACACTTGCAGCTCAGGCCTGAAACTACTCAGGTCTTAATGAGGAGACCAGAAGTAGGTGTATTGGAATACAGACAGGGAGCTAGTTTAGTCTGGACACAGGAAGGTGTCCCGGCACAAGAAACAGTCTCCAGGAGTGGTGGGAGCTGTCTTTAGTCTGGACACAGGGAGGTGTCCCGGCACAAGAAGCAGTCTCCAGGAGTTTGGAGCTGTCTTTAGTCTGGACACAGGAAGGTGTCCCGGCACAAGAAGCAGTCTCCAGGAGTTTGGAGCTGTCTTTAGTCTGGACACAGGAAGGTGTCCCGGCACAAGAAGCGTCTCCAGGAGTGTGAGCTGTCTCAGTCTGGGTGCAGGAGGTACCCCGGACACAGGAGTAGTCTCAGTGAGTCTCCGTGTGAATAGCGGCTGAATAGGAGTGGATCTCTCTCAAGTCTGGACGCTGAAGGGGCCTTCAGACACAAGGAGGAGTATCTGGGAAACTCCATACTGGTAACATATCATATGTGTTGTTTTGGGCACAGACTGGTAGAGTCTGGACCCGGAGAGACAGGGAAATTGATCTATGTGTAGTTAGAGGCTAGACAAGCCTAGGTTTTCTGTTTATGCTTTATTTTTATCTGTGTGCTGTGGACTTTAATAAAGCTGGTTGCGGCCAGTTTTACACCAGAACTGCTGTCTGAATGAACTGTTTTCGGGCCATTCTGTCTACCCAGACAGCGATCCTAGAGTTATATCCCCTGGAAATGTTACACCCCATAGAAGCTCCATAGATTGTGCCCCCATAGAAGCTCCATAGATTGTGCCCCCATAAATGCTCCTTAGATTATGCCCCCATAGATGCTCCATAGATTATGCCCCCATAGATGCTCCATAGATTATGCCCCCATAGATGCTCCATAGATTATGCCCCATAGATGCTCCTTAGATTATGCCCCCATAAAAGTTCCATAGATTATGCCCCCATAAGTGCTCCTTAGATTATGCCCCCATAAATGCTCCTTAGATTATTCCCCCATAGAAGCTCCATAGATTGTGCCCCCATAAATGCTCCCTAGATTATGCCCCCATAGATGCTCCATAGATTATGCCCCCATAAGTGCTCCTTAGATTATGCCCCCATAGAAGCTCCATAGATTATGCCCCCATAAAAGTTCCATAGATTGTGCCCCCATAGATTATGCCCCCATAAATGCTCCACAGATTATGCCCCCATAAATGCTCCACAGATTATGCCCCCATAGATTATGCCCCATAAATGCTCCACAGATTATGCCCCCATAGATTATGCCCCCATAAATGCTCCACAGATTATGCCCCCATAGATTATGCCCCCATAAATGCTCCACAGATTATGCCCCCATAGATGCTCCACAGATTATGCCCCATAAATGCTACACAGATTATGACCCCCATAGATGCTCCACAGACTGTGCCCCCATAGATGCTGCAAAAAAAAAAAAAAAAGACATACTCACCTCTCGTCGCTGGGGGCCAGGTGCCGGTGTCCTGAGCAGGCGGGGACACCGGCGCGCTATGGGGGACAGGTGCCGGTGTCTCTGCTGGCTCAGGGCCCCGGCACCTGCGATATTTACCTGTCACCGGGTCCACTGCTGAGCGCCGCTGTCTTCGGTCCTCCGGCAGTGAATGGTCAGGCAGGGGGCGCGGCGCTCACTAATGACGTCATCACGCCCTCTGCCTGAACATCGCAGCAAGAGAGGACGCGATGACAGCGGCGCTCAGCGGTGGAGCGGGTGACAGGTAAGTAATGATATTCACTGCTTCCCTCCCCATGTCACAGAAGAAAATAGTTGTTTTTTTTTTTTAAAGGTGGAGCACTATAGAAGCAGCGCACAACACACTTGTAGGACACGTGCCCTGCCAGCTTAGTCTGAGAACCTCAGTAATGGCCAAAAAAAATAAAAAATTCTGGAAGGTAAATTTTACACACAGGACACTATCTAGCTCCACTATCTGACTGATATACTGTACAACCGCCTAACTAACTAGCTGAAATCTTGTTAACAGTGGCAGCGTCAGGAGCAGCCTCTCTGCGCTGTATCAGTGTCAAAATGGCGCTAAAACAAGATGTCCGCTATTTATATGGAGAGGGACATGTGATTTCAGCAGCCAATGACTCAAGCTGTTATGTCAGGACATTGTGGGCGTTTCCTGCTCCCTGATTGGCTAGACGCAATGTGCACACAAAGAAAAAAAAAAAAAAAAAAAAAAAAAAAAAAAAAAAAGACTGCTGTGCTTACAAGAACGCCGCGCCTCTGAGCTCTGCAACCCCTCCCCTCGTCACACACCGCGCCCTCCCCTCCTCACACACCGCCCCCTCCCCTCCTCACACACCGCCCCCTCCCCTCCTCACACACCGCCCCCCTCCCCTCATCACACACCGCCCCTCCCCTCATCACACACCGCCCCCCTCCCCTCATCACACACCGCCCCCTCCCCTCACCACACACCGCCCTCCTCCCCTCACCACACACCGCCCCCCTCCCCTCACCACACACCGCCCCCCTCCCCTCACCACACACCGCCCCCTCCCCTCCTCACACACCGCCCCCTCCCCTCCTCACAACCGCCCCCCTCCCCTCCTCACACACCGCCCCCCTCCCCTCATCACACACCGCCCCCTCCCCTCATCACACACCGCCCCCCTCCCTCATCACACACCGCCCCCCTCCCCTCACCACACACCGCCCTCCTCCCCTCACCACACACCGCCCCCTCCCCTCACCACACACCGCCCCCCTCCCCTCGTCACACACCGCCCCCCTCCCCTCGTCACACACCGCCCCCCTCCCCTCGTCACACACCGCCCCCCCCTCGTCACACACCGCCCCCTCCCCTCGTCACACACCGCCCCCTCCCCTCGTCACACACCGCTCCCCTCCCCTCGTCACACACCGCCCCCTCCCCTCGTCACACACCGCCCCCTCCCTCGTCACACACCGCCCCCTCCCCTGTCACACACCGCCCCCTCCCCTCGTCACACACCGCCCCTCCCCTCGTCACACACCGCTCCCCTCCCCTCGTCACACACCGCCCCCCTCCCTCGTCACACACCGCCCCCTCCCCTCGTCACACACCGCCCCTCATCACACACCGCCCCTCATCACACACCGCCCCTCATCACACACCGCCCTCATCACACACCGCCCCTCATCACACACCGCCCCCCCATCACACACCGCCCCTCATCACACACCGCCCCTCATCACACACCGCCCCCCATCACACACCGCCCCCCATCACACACCGCCCCCCATCACACACCGCCCCTCATCACACACCGCCCCTCATCACACACCGCCGCCCATCACGCACCGCCCTCATCACACACCGCCCCCCCATCACACACCGCCCCCCCATCACACACCGCCCCCCCATCACACACGCCGCCCCCCATCACACACCGCCCCCCCATCACACACCGCCCCTCATCACACACCGCCCCCATCACGCACCGCCCCTCATCACACACCGCCCTCATCACACTCCGCCCCTCATCACACTCCGCCCTCATCACACTCCGCCCCTCATCACACACCGCCATTATCATTGCTAAAGTGCTGAAAATATTTTCTTGCACTTTTACTGATTTTATAAAATTTTGCTCGTGTTTCCGATCACAAATCCGAATGTGCCATATTCCTGCCGAATTTATGTTTGGCGATGGCTCTTCTCCAGCGCGGATCTGATGTCGCTGTGGAGAATCCGAGCTGAGGATTTTGGCGCCGGATTACAACATGATGGAAAGTTTCCGGAGAATCCGATTATTATTAATGTTTCCTAACAAAAAAGTAAGAAACAAGAAAAGCCGAATCTTCACCTCATTTCATCGTCATCCGGCAGCGAACGGACACTTTTATCTGATTTCATGGCGAGTAAAACTCTAAAATAGATAAAAGAAGAGAATTAGCAATAAAAACACTAACCCCCCGGACACCAGGGATAATATCATCACTATTACACCAGACACCAGGGATAATATCATCACTATTACACCAGACACCAGGGATAATATCATCACTATTACACCGGACACCAGGGATAATATCATCACTATTACACCAGACACCAGGGATAATATCATCACTATTACACCAGACACCAGGGATAATATCATCACTATTACACCAGACACCAGGGATAATATCATCACTATTACACCGGACACCAGGGATAATATCATCACTATTACACCAGACACCAGGGATAATATCATCACTATTACACCAGACACCAGGGATAATATCATCACTATTACACCAGACACCAGGGATAATATCATCACTATTACACCAGACACCAGGGATAATATCATCACTATTACACCGGACACCAGGGATAATATCATCACTATTACACCGGACACCAGGGATAATATCATCACTATTACACCAGACACCAGGGATAATATCATCACTATTACACCGGACACCAGGGATAATATCATCACTATTACACCAGGGATAATATCATCACTATTACACCAGACACCAGGGATAATATCATCACTATTACACCAGGGATAATATCATCACTATTACACCAGACACCAGGGATAATATCATCACTATTACACCAGACACCAGGGATAATATCATCACTATTACACCAGACACCAGGGATAATATCATCACTATTACACCAGACACCAGGGATAATATCACTGTTGTGAATGTGCTAGAAATGAATTCTGATCAGAAGCTCCCTCTGGTGGTTACAAACAGTACTGAACTATCCAATGAAGATTGTGAAGATTGGAGATCAGGTGTTACTGACTGGTCTTATATAAGGGAGGTTCCCTCCCATCAGGGTTGCCGGTGATCAATTGTTCTGGTCTCATCTTTGATTCCTGTTCACTTTGTAGTTTGCTGTTTCGTGCCTGCATCTTCTGCTAACAGATAAGACATTTTCTTCTTTTTGTTTTTTGTGCTTGCTTTTTGCATTTTGTCCTGCACTTCTGCGGGGGTCTGCCGGGTCCCCTCCGGGGGCTTGTGCTCCTCTCAGTTTAGTTCAGCCACTGTTGTTTGTTCATTTGCCTTTTCCAGTTTTTTCAGTGGCTGCTGTTTTTGTTACACCAGAGAACTAATTTAGGTGGTAGAGGTCGTGTGATCTCAGTGTTTTGTATTAGGGGTTTGGTGCTTTCAGGTTTTTTGGATTGCGTAAGTACCTTCCTACCTTTTATTAGTTAGGTTGGGCCTGCGTTTGCTCTATATTTCTTTTGTGTCAGTATTTCTTTGTCTACGCCTAATTGTTTGGGCTTTCATTATCTTTGGTCTGCTCCGGAGATAGCTTCCTATATCTATCTTAGTGAGTTAGCTTCTAGGCTTGACGAGGCGTCTAGCCAAGTAGGAGCTCCCATGCGTTGCTCTCTAGTTGTGGTGGTTTGTCAGGTACTGCATCCCATAGATCAACCCTCTGGTGTTTTGGCCTTTTTTACTTGAGTTCTCTCCAGATACCCTAATCATACACATGTCACTTATCTTTCACGCTGAACAGGGTTAGACCACTATTAACGGAACCCAGGGATACCTCTATTGGGTGGTTATCAGGTCACTGCAATCCCATAGATTCCAACCTCCGGTGATTTCCTTTTTTACCTGCACTCCTCAGCTACCAAATCATAACACATCACTATTATACACCGGACACCAGGGATATCATCACTATTACACCGGACACCAGGGATAATATCACACACAGGGATAATAATCACTATACAACACAGGGATAATATCATCACTATTAACCACACAGGATAATATCATCACTATTACACCAGGATAATATCATCACTATTACACCAGGGATAATATCATCACTATTACACACACCAGGGATAATATCATCACTATTACACCAGACACCGGATAATATCATCACTATTACACCAGAACACCAGGATAATATCATCACTATTACACCAGACACCAGGGATAATATATCATCACTATTACACCAGGGATAATATCATCACTATTACACCAGGGATAATATCATCACTATTACACCGACACCAGGGATAATATCATCACTATACACAGTAATCTCACTATTACACCAGGGATAATATCATCACTATTACACCGACACCAGGGATAATATCATCACTATTACACCAAGGGATAATATCATCACTATTACACCGACACCAGGGATAATATCATCACTATTACACCAGCACAGGATAAATCATCACTATTACACCGACGGATAATATCATCACTATTACACCAGGGATAATATCATCACTATTACACCGACACAGGGATAATATCATCACTATTACACCAGGGATAATATCATCACTATTACACCACAGGGATAATATCATCACTATTACACCAGGGATAATATCATCACTATTACACCGGACACAGGGATAATATCATCACTATTACACCAGGGATAATATCATCACTATTCACCGACACAGGGATAATATCATCACTTAAATTTCACTATACACCAGGGATAATATCATCACTATTACCCGACACCAGGGATAATATCATCACTATTACACCAGGACAACCAGGATAATATCATCACTATTACACGACCAGGGATAATATCATCACTATTACACCAGGATAATATCATCATATAACCAGGGATAATATCATCACTATTAACCACACAGGGATAATATCATCACTATTACACCGACACAGGGATAATATCATCACTATTACACCGGACACAGGGATAATATCATCACTATTACACCGGACACAGGGATAATATCATCACTATTACACCAGGGATAATATCATCACTATTACACGGAACCAGGGATAATATCATCACTATTACACCAGGGATAATATCATCACTATTACACCGGGACACAGGGATAATATCATCACTATTACACCACACACCAGGGATAATATCATCACTATTACACCAGGGATAATATCATCACTATTACACCGGACACCAGGGATAATATCATCACTATTACCGAACCAGGGATAATATCATCACTATTACACGGACACCAGGGATAATATCATCACTATTACACCGGACACAGGGATAATATCATCACTATTACACCAGGGATAATATCATCACTATTACACCAGGGATAATATCATCACTATTACACCGGACACCAGGGATAATATCATCACTATTACACCGGCACCAGGGATAATATCATCACTATTACACCGGACACCAGGGATAATATCATCACTATTACACGACACCAGGGATAATATCATCACTATTACACCAGGGATAATATCATCACTATTACACCGGACACCAGGGATAATATCATCACTATTACACACACGGGATAATATCATCACTATTACACCAGGGATAATATCATCACTATTACCACACAGGGATAATATCATCACTATTACACCGACACAGGGATAATATCATCACTATTACACCAGGGATAATATCATCACTATTAACACCAGGGATAATATCATCACTATTACACCGGACCCAGGGATAATATTCATCACTATTACACGACACCAGGGATAATATCATCACTATTACACCGACACCAGGGATAATATCATCACTATTACACGGACACAGGGATAATATCATCACTATTACACAGGGATAATATCATCACTATTACACCGACACCAGGGATAATATCATCACTATTACACCGGACACCAGGGATAATATCATCACTATTACACCCGGGCACCAGGGATAATATCATCACTATTACACCGACACTGGGATATATATCATCACTATTACACCAGGGATAATATCATCACTATTACGACACCAGGGATAATATCATCACTATTACACGACCAGGGATAATATCATCACTATTACACCAGGATAATATCATCACTATTACACCAGGGATAATATCATCACTATTACACCAGGGATAATATCATCACTATTACACCAGGATAATATCATCACTATTACACACCAGGGATAATATCATCACTATTACACCAGACACCAGGGATAATATCATCACTATTACACCGGACACCAGGGATAATATCATCACTATTACACCGGACACCAGGGATAATATCATCACTATTACACCGGACACCAGGGATAATATCATCACTATTACACCGGACACCAGGGATAATATCATCACTATTACACCGGACACCAGGGATAATATCATCACTATTACACCGGACACCAGGGATAATATCATCACTATTACACCAGGGATAATATCATCACTATTACACCGGACACCAGGGATAATATCATCACTATTACACCAGACACCAGGGATAATATCATCACTATTACACCAGGGATAATATCATCACTATTACACCGGACACCAGGGATAATATCATCACTATTACACCGGACACCAGGAATAATATCATCACTATTACACCAGACACCAGGGATAATATCATCACTATTACACCGGACACCAGGGATAATATCATCACTATTACACCGGACACCAGGGATAATATCATCACTATTACACCAGACACCAGGGATAATATCATCACTATTACACCGGACACCAGGGATAATATCATCACTATTACACCGGACACCAGGGATAATATCATCACTATTACACCGGACACCAGGGATAATATCATCACTATTACATCGGACACCAGGGATAATATCATCACTATTACACCGGACACCAGGGATAATATCATCACTATTACACCAGACACCAGGGATAATATCATCACTATTACACCAGACACCAGGGATAATATCATCACTATTACACCAGACACCAGGGATAATATCATCACTATTACACCGGACACCAGGGATAATATCATCACTATTACACCAGACACCAGGGATAATATCATCACTATTACACCGGACACCAGGGATAATATCATCACTATTACACCGGACACCAGGGATAATATCATCACTATTACACCGGACACCAGGGATAATATCATCACTATTACACCGGACACCAGGGATAATTTTATATGCACACATTGGTCACCCTATAGTCCCTCCATATAACATCAGCCAATGTTAAGAGAATAGAAGGGAGACACCTGAAGAACTCCCAGAGCTTCTTTGCATAGTACTTGATCTCCTCCTGGGCCATGCTCAGAAGATGGAGGTTGGCTCCTAGCCCCGAGTATGTGGCCTGGAAGACCAGCAGGAGCAGCTTCATCACCTTCTTCAGGGGGTGGTGGGAAGTGTTAAAGGCCTGAAATAGAACAGTACACAATAGGCACAGAACGAGACGTACCATCCCCCCGAAACTGGGAGCAATATAAGCCACACCCACTGATCAGGAAACCACACCCACATTCATGAGCCACACCTAAATTTATGAGAGACACGCCCACTGTTCAGGAAACCACACCCACATTTATGAGCCACACCTAAATTTATGAGACACGCCCACTGTTCAGGAAACTGCACCCACATTCATGAGCCACACCCACTGTTCAGAAAACTACGCCTACATTCATGAGAGCAACACCCACTTTTCAGGAAACCACGCCTACACTGAGAATAGCTCCACCCACATTCATGAGACTGACACTAATTAATTCTGATGCAGCCATGAGATGACTGGGGCTGATAGGGCCGCACTGGTTGTGGTGCACATTACCGACACCATTATTTCAAGGCCAAACATCTGGGTGAACGGTCACTTTAAATTCCACAATGATGTCCTAGACACATGGCGGTGAATTACCTTCTCCAGATATTTCTGTAAAGATTCAGCTTCCAGACTCAGCTCCTGCATAACATCTTCAATCCGGCCCAAGTCCTTCTCGTTGTCCCTGAGAACAGACACAAACATTAGGATTTGGATATTAGGGCTGAAACACTCAGCACAGCTGTGAACGGCGTAAGAGCCGATGTACATCCTCCACCTCTCTATACAGACGCTGTAATACTGTGTACTGCCTACAAGACTCACACTGACGGCCTCCTGACATCCTCCGTGCTGCTGTGTACTGCCTACAAGACTCACACTGACGGCCTCCTGACATCCTCTGTGCTGCTGTGTACTGCCTACAAGACTCACACTGACGGCCTCCTGACATCCTCTGTGCTGCTGTGTACTGCCTACAAGACTCACACTGACGGCCTCCTGACATCCTCTGTGCTGCTGTGTACTGCTACAAGACTCACACTGACGGCCTCCTGACATCCTCTGTGCTGCTGTGTACTGCCTACAAGACTCACACTGATATCCTCCTGACATCCTCTGTGCTGCTGTGTACTGTCTAGAAGACTCACACTGAGGCCTCCTGACATCCTCTGTGCTGCTGTGTACTGCCTACAAGACTCGCACTGACGGCCTCCTGACATCCTCTGTGCTGCTGTGTACTGCCTACAAGACTCACACTGACGGCCTCCTGACATCCTCTGCGCTGCTGTGTACTGCCTACAAGACTCACACTGACGGCCTCCTGACATCCTCTGCGCTGCTGTGTACTGCCTACAAGACTCAGCACGTGACGGCCTCCTGACATCCTCTGTGCTGCTGTGTACTGCCTACAAGACTCACACTGACGGCCTCCTGACATCCTCTGTGCTGCTGTGTACTGCCTACAAGACTCACACTGACGGCCTCCTGACATCCTCTGTGCTGCTGTGTACTGCCTACAAGACTCACAATGAGGCCTCCTGACATCCTGCTGTGCTGCCTACAAGACTCACACTGACGGCCTCCTGACATCCTCGTGCTGCTGTGTACTGCCTACAAGACTCACACTGACGGCCTCCTGACATCCTCTGTGCTGCCTACAAGACTCACACTGAGGCCTCCTGACATCCTCTGTGCTGCTGTGTACTGCCTACAAGACACACTGATGGCCTCCTGACATCCTCTGTGCTGCTGTGTACTGCCTACAAGACTCACACTGACGGCCTCCTGACATCCTCTGTGCTGCTGTGTACTGCCTACAAGACTCACACTGACGGCCTCCTGACATCCTCTGTGCTGCTGTGTACTGTCTACAAGACTCACACTGACGGCCTCTGACATCCTCTGCTGCTGTGTACTGCCTACAAGACTCACACTGACGGCCTCCTGACATCCTCTGTGCTGCTGTGTACTGCTACAAGACTCACACTGACGGCCTCCTGACATCCTCTGCGCTGCTGTGTACTGCTACAAGACTCACACTGACGGCCTCCTGCATCCTCTGTGCTGCTGTGTACTGCTATAAGACTCACTGACGCCTCCTGCATCCTCTGTGCTGCTTGTATGCCTACAAGACTCACACTGATAGCCCCGTCATCCTCTGTGCTGCTGTGTACTGCCTACAAGACTCACACTGAAGCCTCCTGCATCCTCTGTGCTGCTGTACTGCTACAAGACTCACACTGACGGCCTCCTGACATCTCTGTGCTGCTGTGTCTGCCTACAAGACTCACACTGATGGCCTCCTGACATCCTCTGTGCTGCTGTGTACTGCCTACAAGACTCACACTGACGGCCTCCTGACATCCTCTGTGCTGCTGTGTACTGCCTACAAGACTCATGACGCTCGACATCCTGTGCTGCTGTGTACTGTCTACAAGACTCACACTGACGGCCTCCTGACATCCTCTGTGCTGCTGTGTACTGCCTACAAGACTCACACTGACGGCCTCCTGACATCCTCTGTGCTGCTGTGTACTGCCTACAAGACTCACACTGACGGCCTCCTGACATCCTCTGTGCGGGGGGGGGGGGGGGGGGGGGGGGGGGGGGGGGGGGGGGGGGGGGGGGGGGGGGGGGGGGGGGGGGGGGGGGGGGGGGGGGGGGGGGGGGGGGGGGGGGGGGGGGGGGGTTTTTTTTTTTTTTTTTTTTTTTTTTTTTTTTTTTTTTTTTTTTTTTTTTTTTTTTTTTTTTTTTTTTTTTTTTTTTTTTTTTTTTTTTTTTTTTTTTTTTTTTTTTTTTTTTTTTTTTTTTTTTTTTTTTTTTTTTTTTTTTTTTTTTTTTTTTTTTTTTTTTTTTTTTTTTTTTTTTTTTTTTTTTTTTTTTTTTTTTTTTTTTTTTTTTTTTTTTTTTTTTTTTTTTTTTTTTTTTTTTTTTTTTTTTTTTTTTTTTTTTTTTTTTTTTTTTTTTTTTTTTTTTTTTTTTTTTTTTTTTTTTTTTTTTTTTTTTTTTTTTTGCTGTGTACTGCTAAAGACTCACACTGACGGCCTCCTGACATCCTCTGTGCTGCTGTGTACTGCCTACAAGACTCACACTGACGGCCTCTGACATCCTCTGGCTGCTGTACTGCTACAAGACTCACACTGACGGCCTCCTGACATCCTCTGGCTGCTGTGTACTGCCTACAAGACTCACACGAGCCTCCTGACATCCTCTGTGCTGCTGTGTACTGCCTACAAGACTCACACTGATGCCTCCTGTCATCTCTGGCTGCTGTGTACTGCTACAAGACTCACACTGATAGCCTCTCATCCTTCTCTGTGCTGCCTACAAGACTCACACTGACGCCTCCTGACATCCTCTGTGCTGCTGTGTGCTGCCTACAAGACTCACACCGACGGCCTCCTGACATCTCTGGCGCTGTGTACTGCTACAAGACTCACACTGACGGCCTCCTGACATCCTCTGTGCTGCTGTTACTGCCTACAAGACTCCACTGACGGCCTCCTGACATCCTCTGTGCTGCTGTGTACTGCTACAAGACTCACACTGACGGCCTCCTGACATCCTCTGTGCTGCTGTGTACTGCTACAAGACTCACACTGACGGCCTCCTGACATCCTCTGTGCTGCTGTGTACTGTCTACAAGACTCACACTGACGGCCTCCTGACATCCTCTGTGCTGCTGTGTACTGTCTACAAGACTCACACTGACGGCCTCCTACATCCTCTGTGCTGCTGTGTACTGCTACAAGACTCACACTGACGGCCTCCTGACATCCTCTGTGCTGCTGTGTACTGCCTACAAGACTCACACTGACGGCCTCCTGACATCCTCTGTGCTGCTGTGTACTGTCTACAAGACTCACACTGAGCCTCCTGTCTCTTGTGCTGCCTACAAGACTCACACTGACGGCCTCCTGACATCCTCTGTGCTGCTGTGTACTGCCTACAAGACTCACACTGACGGCCTCCTGACATCCTCTGGTGCTGTACTGCCTACAAGACTCACCGAGGCCTCCTGCATCCTCGTGCGCTGTGTACTGCTAAGATCATGATGCCGTCATCCGTGCTGCTACAAGACTCACCTGAGCCTCCTGCATCCTCTGTGCTGCTGTGTAGCTAAGACCCGACGCCTCCTGAATCCTCTGCGCTGCGTGTGCTACAAGACTCACACTGACGCCCTGACATCCTTGTGCTGCTGTGTATGCTACAAGACTCACTGACGGCCCCGACATCCCTGTCGTTTCTGACAAGACTCACACTGACGGCCTCCTACATCTCTTGTGCTGTGTATGCCTACAGACTCACACGGGCCTCCTGAATCTCGTGCTGCTGTGTACTGCTACAAGATCACACGAGGCCCTGCATCCTCTGTGGCTTGACTCACAGATCCACTGACGGCCTCCTACATCTTGTGCTGCTGGTATGCTACAAGATCAACTGTGGCTCCTGACATCCTCTGTGCTGCTGTGTACTGCCTACAAGATCACATGACGGCCTCCTGACATCTCTGTGCTGCTGTGTACTGCTACAAGACTCACACGCCTCCTGCATCCTCTGTGCTGCTACAAGACTCACACTGACGCTCCTGCATCCTCTGGCTGCTGTGTACTGCTACAAGACATACGTTACTGCTGGTCTGCACAGATCATCCTCTGTGTGCTGTGATGCTACAAGACTCACACGAGCCTCCTGTCATCCTCTGTGCTGCCTACAGACCACCTGAGGCTCTGAATCCTCTGTGTGCTGTGTACTGCTCAAGACTCCACTGACGGCCTCTGACATCCTCTGGCTGCTGTGTATGTCTCAAGACTCACACTGAGGCCTCCTGACATCCTCTGTGCTGCTGTGTACTGTCAAAGATCTATGGCCTCCTGAACCTTGGCTGCTGTGTATGCCTACAAGACTCACGAGGCCTCCTGCATCTCTGGTGCTGTGTACTGCCTAAAGACTCACGAGGCCTCCACATCTCTGTGTGCTGTGTACTGCCTACAAGACTCACACTGCCGCCTCCTGACATCCTCCTGTCTGCTGTGTACTGCTACAAGACTCACATGCGCCTCCTGCATCTCTGTGCTGCTGTGTACTGCCTAAAGACTCACTGACGGCCTCCTGACATCCTCTGTTGCTGTGTACTGTCTACAAGACTCACATGAGGCCTCCTGACATCCTCTGTGCTGCTGTGTACTGCTACAAGACTCAACGACTGGCCTCCTGACATCCTCTGTGCTGCTGTGTACTGTCTACAAGACTCCACTGACGGCCTCCTGACATCCTCTGGCTGTGTGTACTGTCTACAAGACTCACACAGCTCTGTGTACTGTTACGCCTACAAGACTCATCGTCTATCTCTGTGCTGCTGTTACTGCTACAAGACTCACTGATGGCCTCCTGACATCCTCTGTGTGCTGTGTACTGCCTACAAGACTCACACTGAGGCCTCCTGACATCCTCTGTGCTGCTGTGTACTGCTACAAGACTCACACTGACGGCCTCCTGACATCCTCTGTGCTGCTGTGTCTGTCTACAGACTACACTGACGGCCTCCTGACATCCTCTGTGCTGCTGTGTACTGCTACAAGACTCACACGACGGCCTCCTGACATCCTCTGTGCTGCTGTGTACTGCCTACAAGACTACCTGACGGCCTCCTGACATCCTCTGTGCTGCTGTGTACTGTCTACAAGACTCACACTGACGGCCTCCTGACATCCTCTGTGTGCTGTGTACTGCCTACAAGACTCACACCGATGGCCTCTCCTGACATCCTCTGTGCTGCTGTGTACTGCTACAAGACTCACTGACGGCCTCCTGACATCCTCTGGCTGCTGTGTACTGCTACAAGACTCACACGATGGCCTCCTGACATCCTCTGTGCTGCTGTTGTACTCACATGAAGCTCTGCTCTCTGTCGGCATCCTACACTCGGCTCTGACATGCCTGCTGCCTGTGTACTGCTACAAGACTCCACTGATGGCCTCCTGACATCCTCTGTGCTGCTGTGTCTGCCTACAAGACTCCACTGACGGCCTCCTGACACTCTGTGCTGCTGTGTACTGCCTACAAGACTCACACGATGCGCCTCCTGACATCCTCTGTGCTGCTGTGTACTGCCTACAAGACTCACACTGACGGCCTCCTGACATCCTCTGTGCTGCTGTGTACTGCTACAAGACTCACACTGACGGCCTCACTGACATCCTCTGTCTGCTGTGTACTGCTACAAGACTCACTGACGGCTCCTGACATCCTCTGTGCTGCTGTGTACTGTTCTACAAGACTCACACTGACGGCCTCTTGACATCCTCTGCGCTGCTGTGTACTGCCTACAAGACTCACACTGACGGCCTCCTGACATCCTCTGTGCTGCTGTGTACTGCCTATAAGACTCACACTGATGGCCTCCTGACATCCTCTGTGCTGCTGTGTACTGCCTATAAGACTCACACTGATGGCCTCCTGACATCCTCTGTGCTGCTGTGTACTGCCTACAAGACTCACACTGACGGCCTCCTGACATCCTCTGTGCTGCTGTGTACTGCCTATAAGACTCACACTGATGGCCTCCTGACATCCTCTGTGCTGCTGTGTACTGCCTATAAGACTCACACTGATGGCCTCCTGACATCCTCTGTGCTGCTGTGTACTGCCTATAAGACTCACACTGATGGCCTCCTGACATCCTCTGTGCTGCTGTTTACTGCCTACAAGACTCACACTGACGGCCTCCTGACATCCTCTGTGCTGCTGTGTACTGCCTACAAGACTCACTCTGATAGCCTCCTGACATCCTCTGCGCTGCTGTGTACTGCCTACAAGACTCGTACTGACAGCCTCCTGCCATCCTCTGTGCTGCTGTGTACTGTCTACAAGACTCGCACTGAGCCTCCTGACATCCTCTGTGCTGCTGTGTACTGCCTACAAGACTCACACTGACGGCCTCCTGTCATCCTCTGTGCTGCTGTGTACTGCCTACGAGACTCACACTGACGGCCTCCACAAATACACCAAGATGTAACGACCTGCAGTCGGGATTTAACACTGTAGGGGAAATCAACACTGATGAAGTCACACTGCCGAAACGCGCGCCGGGGTTGTGGCACCATAGCTGTTTACAGGTAAACCATTGTTTTCTATACATCTGTGGAATTATATGTTATGAGAAGTTATATTTAGCCAGTACCTTGGTTTTATGCCTCCTGCAGGTCATTATATCTTGGTATATTCGTGGATCTATGTCTATGTATAATATTCTTCTGCTATCTTATTAATGGTCCCTGTTCAGCTATGGTGCCACAACCCCGGCGCGCGTTTCGGCAGCGTGACTTCGTCAGTGTTGATTTCCCCTACAGTGTTAAATCCCTACTGCAGGTCATTATATCTTGGTGTATTTGTGGATCTATGTCTATGCATGATATTTTTCTGCTGTTCTTATTAATGGTCCCTGTCCAGCTGTGGGGTCACAGTGATTTTTGGCCACCACAGAGCGTTTGGGCTTTCTCGGTGTCTATTACTGTTTTTACCATTGCTGTATTTCTGTACCTTATACTTCTGTGTGCGCCTTCCCTTTTCATCTGTCCTGATCCTCTAGTGTTCCTGTATATTATGCCTGTATGATATTTGGGTACATGATTTAGTGTAAGTGGCCTTTGTTTGTCTGGGATCCCCTTTTGCTTTACTTATCTGACTTTACGATCGGTCGTTGGTTTCCTGCCCTCCTATGTTGCAGCCTTCCTATGTGATTTTCCCATTTTTGGGGGTCCATTGCAGAAGTATTTACACCCCCTCCAACACCACTGCATGCACACATGTCAGTGCCCTTTTCTCAGCACCCCGCTCACCTCGGACAGTGCAGATACTCCTGCGACTTCTGCAGCTTCTTGCTGGACTTGACATGAAAACCCAGGAACGATTCCTCACTTTCTCTTTTGCATCCAGATTCAAGGAATTTCTGGAATTGTTCGAATATTCCCTGCCAGCGTTCTTCCACCGGGAACGACCCGGCGCCAAACTGACTGCCAGGTGAGAAACGAATTAAGGAATTACAGGTGAGTGATTGCTGAGCAATGGAAAATCTGCAAAAAGAGAGTTTATATGTGTATGCTGCAAGGTGGCCACTAGATGGCGCCATTTCATTGCTCTCCATATATAATACAGTCGGAATTGATCATTTTATAATGGAAGCTTTCATTTTCCTTCATCTGACGTCGATTTCTCCACATACTGATTATTACTCACAACTTTTTCTTCAGGACCTCGTCCTGGAAGCTGCTGGCCGTGGTGAGGACCCCCTGTGTCTGCAGGCCGCTGTGCGGAGTTTTATTGAATGACCCCACTAAGGTGAATCCATTGGCGAAAGTGAGTTTTCCCTATGAATCAACCAGATATAATTTATTGTATTAAGATTGTTCTAGGAGCCGAGGAGCGAACAAACCACACAATCCTCCGCACTGTATCTATTCATCCAGAGCTGTCTGCTTCAGGAGCAGAAAACCAAGGCTACAGTTCAGACTGACAAAGACAGATGGATACCAAGCACCACCTACAGAGGACACGGGAGGCAGCCATAGCGTAGTATCCAAGATTTTATTATAAATCTTATTTCTTTATTGTATTATTTCACTCTAAGGGAAAATAAACTATAAATAAAAAAAAATTATAAAAAGTGAACTGAACCCCAAACTGCAAAACTGAGGGATCAAAGAGCAGCAAAGGACAAGGTACGGAGACAGAAACAAATATATGTGTGTCATACAAACCTTCCCAGATAGGAAACAATCCTCCGTAAATTCTCCCTCATATATGTTATTATCCTCCGTAATCAGAACACCGGGACCCTAGAAAAATTAGAGTAGCCATAATAAGATGCTGTGCTAGGATTCGGTAGCCGAGGAGGACAGTAGCAAAAGTAGCAAAGGCAACCAGACACACAGAGAGGTTGGTAACTAGTGGACTGCAGACCCCTAAACTAACCGCACAACTAGAAGCAGCCGTGGGATGTACCTACGATGACCTAGACGCCTCGACACAGCCGGAGAGTTAACTAAGCCTAAAGATAGAAAGGGGAAAGCTAACTGCCCTGGAGTAGAGCCCCAAAGGAATAGGTAGCCCCCAAACATATATTGGCGGTAAGACAAGATGAAATACAAACGCAGGCAGAAAATAGAGTAAGCAAATGCTGGGGCCCAAACTGTCTGGATAGAACAGGACAGGAAAGAATACTGTCTGCAATCCAGCAAAACCCTAAGAAAAATTGCAACACTTCTGATTTCCAAAAAATACTGAGACCACACGATCTCTCCCCCGCTAGATCAGAACTCTGGTGTGAGCTGGTAGTCAACTAGCAGATAATGAAATAACAGGGACTGAACAAAGGCAGTGGTAAATGAGAAACAGAGACCAGCGCAGGCCCCAGCCGAGGAACCTGGCTGTCCCCAAACCAAAAGGGCAGAAAACAAAAGGAAAAAACAAATGCCAAAGAAACAAGCAGCAAATAACTTATCTGAACGTTGCAGGAAACAGCAGGAAAGAACAACAAATCACAGGCGAGGATCATGGGAAGGTTGCTCCTTTATATCTCCCCAGTCAGAGCTACCTGATTGCCAA
Organism: Oophaga sylvatica; assembly: GCA_033576555.1. NCBI lineage: Eukaryota > Metazoa > Chordata > Amphibia > Anura > Dendrobatidae > Oophaga > Oophaga sylvatica. The sequence continues at coordinate 15,795 of JARQOD010002589.1, read as the reverse complement.
TTGTCCCCAGCTGATGGACTTCTGTCAGCCAAAGCACCTTCATTACTATCAGCAGCCACCAGAGGGAGCCCAAACTACGAAGTCAGATTCAGAACAATCCTGCCTGCAGTCACCACTAGGGGGAGTTCCCTGTATACAGAACAACATAAGATCCTGTCTGCAGCCACCACTAGGGGGAGCTCCCTGTATACAGAGATACATGATAAGATCCTGTCTGCAGCCACCACTAGGGGGAGCTCCCTGTATACAGAGATACATGATAAGGTGCTGTCTGCAGCCACCACTAGGGGGAGCTCTCTGTATACAGAGATACATGATAAGATTCTGTCTGCAGCCACCACTAGGGGGAGCTCACTGTATACAGAGATACATGATAAGATCCTGTCTGCAGTCACCACTAGGGGAGCTCACTGTATACAGAGATACATGATAAGATCCTATCTGCAGTCACCACTAGGGGGAGCTCCCTGTATACAGAGATACATGATAAGATTTTGTCTGCAGTCACCACTAGGGAGAGCTCCCTGTATACAGAGGTACATGATAAGATCCTGTCTGCAGTCACCACTAGAGGGAGCTCCCTGTATACAGAGATACATGATAAGATCCTGTCTGCAGTCACCACTAGAGGGAGCTCCCTGTATACAGAGATACATGATAAGATTCCGTCTGCAGCCACCACAAGAGGGAGCTCCCTGTATACAGAGATACATGATAAGATTCTGTCTGCAGTCACCACTAGGAGGAGCTCCCTGTATACAGAGATACATGATAAGATCCTGTCTGCAGTCACCAATAGGGGGAGCTCCCTGTATACAGAGATACATGATAAGATTCTGTCTGCAGCCACCACTAGGGGGAGCTCCCTGTATACTGAGATACATGATAAGGTGCTGTCTGCAGCCACCACTAGGGGGAGCTCTCTGTATACAGAGATACATGATAAGATTCTGTCTGCAGTCACCATTAGGGGGAGCTCCCTGTATACAGAGATACATGATAAGGTGCTGTCTGCAGCCACCACTAGGGGGAGCTCTCTGTATACAGAGATACATGATAAGATTCTGTCTGCAGTCACCACTAGGGAGAGCTCACTGTATACAGAGGTACATGATAAGATTCTATTTGTAGTCACCACTAGGGGGAGCTCCCTGTATACAGAGATACATGATGAGATCCTGTCTGCATCCACCACTAGGGGGAGCTCTCTGTATACAGAGATACATGATAAGATTCTGTCTGCAGTCACCATTAGGGGGAGCTCCCTGTATACAGAGATACATGATAAGGTGCTGTCTGCAGCCACCACTAGGGGGAGCTCTCTGTATACAGAGATACATGATAAGATTCTGTCTGCAGTCACCACTAGGGGGAGCTCCCTGTATACAGAGATACATGATAAGATTCTGTCTGCAGCCACCACTAGGGGGAGCTCACTGTATACAGAGATACATGATAAGATCCTGTCTGCAGTCATCACTAGGGGGAGCTCACTGTATACAGAGATACATGATAAGATCCTATCTGCAGTCACCACTAGGGGGAGCTCCCTGTATACAGAGATACATGATAAGATTTTGTCTGCAGTCACCACTAGGGAGAGCTCCCTGTATACAGAGGTACATGATAAGATCCTGTCTGCAGTCACCACTAGAGGGAGCTCCTGTATACAGAGATACATGATAAGATCCTGTCTGCAGTCACCACTAGGGGGAGCTCCCTGTATATAGAGATACATGATAAAATCCTGTCTGCAGTCACCACTAGGAGGAGCTCCCTGTATACAGAGATACAGGATAAGATTCTGTCTGCAGCCACCACTAGGGGGAGCTCCCTGTATACAGAGATACATAAGATTCTGTCTGCAGTCACCACTAGGGGGAGCTCCCTGTATACAGAGATACATGATAAGATCCTGTCTGCAGCCACCACTAGGAGGAGCTCCCTGTATACAGAGATACATGATAAGATCCTGTCTGCAGTCACCGCTAGGAGGAGCTCCCTGTATACAGAGATACATGATAAGATCCTGTCTGCAGTCACCAATAGGGGGAGCTCCCTGTATACAGAGATACATGATAAGATTCTGTCTGCAGCCACCACTAGGGGGAGCTCCCTGTATACTGAGATACATGATAAGATTCTGTCTGCATCCACCACTAGAGGGAGCTCCCTGTATACAGAGATGCATGATAAGATTCTGTCTGCAGCCACCACTAGGGGGAGCTCCCTGTATACTGAGATACATGATAAGATTCTGTCTGCATCCACCACTAGAGGAGCTCCCTGTATACAGAGATGCATGATAAGATTCTGTCTGCAGTCACCACTAGGGGGAGCTCCCTGTATACTGAGATACATGATAAGATTCTGTCTGCAGCCACCACTAGAGGGAGCTCCCTGTATACAGAGATACATGATAAGATTCTGTCTGCAGCCACCACTAGGAGGAGCTCCCTGTATACAGAGATACATGATAAGATTCTGTCTGCAGTCACCACTAGGGGGAGCTCCCTGTATATAGAGATACATGATAAGATCCTGTCTGCAGTCACCACTAGGGGGAGCTCCCTGTATACAGAGATACATGATAAGATTCTGTCTGCAGTCACCACTAGGGGGAGCTCCCTGTATACAGAGATACATGATAAGATTCTGTCTGCAGTCACCACTAGGGGGAGCTCCCTGTATACAGAGATACATGATAAGATTCTATCTGCAGCCACCACTAGGGGGAACTCCCTGCATACAGAAGTGGCATGGCTGGGATCCAGTGTCGTGGGTCAGGTGTGGTCACATTAGGGTACATACCACCAATTTATTATTGATGAAGACCCCTTGATAACAGGCGCCTGTGTTTAGGAGGACGATTCCGAGGCCGTGTCTCTGGTTCTCCTGCCACATCCCGATGTATCTCTCGCTGCTGTGGAAACAGAACAGTAATGTTATTTTGCTCCAGTCACCTCCAGAGCTGCAGTCATTTTTCTGCTCAGTTTTATAATCGCTCTCAAATCCTAGGATAAAAAGACAAATCATTTCCCTGAAGCCTCTGTGTCGGTCGTCTTTTACCGCGGCTGTGCAGTAATCGCTTTCCTTTGGATTACAGCGATACATTGTTATCCTCACTGTGTCTGGGAGGATCCCGGCGCCCCCTGCTGGTGCAGTGGCTACAAGCGCTGGTTGGCACAATGTTCGTGCTCCTCCACTTCTCGCCCTCTCAGCCTTCTCTCAGTTCTAATATCCTCTTGGTGAAGGAGGAGGATCAGGGTGAAAACATTTTACCGTACTGATTGACGTTTTACCGTACTGATTGACGTATTGCTCCTCCTGCCCAGGTTGTCACTCACTTGTCTAAAGTCTCCCAGACTCCGTATCCCGACCTCTTGTCCTTCTCCCAGCTTCCAGTGTAGATCCAGGAGGTCGTGGAGGACGTCCGATTCTCCAAGACGCCAAATCCGTGACGCACGTTGTCCTTAAAATAACCTTTATACACGGACTCATCGGCGTACCTGGAAAATACAGATGAGGCGCGTGATACACGGCGCACGCACAACCTCCATGCACAGGGGCCCCTGGGCAGATTCCACTTCAGGAGCCTGATACTGACCAATAACAAACCCTCAGCTGTGAGAAGTATCTGATCAAACTCAAGCTCTGGACGCACAGAAGAAAGATTCCATTCACTGACAGCAACATCCCAATTCACCATTAGGGCCCCATCACCATCCCCCACCTGCAGCCCCATCAACCTCACCCACCTGCAGCCCCATCAACCTCACCCACCTGCAGCCCCATCAACATTCCCCATTTGGTTCTCCTCCACTTTCAGGTTTTACTTACTCACAGATTCCATATCCGTACATGGCACCATTCCTCCAGTGACATTTATAACAGTCGTATCGGTCGCGGGCGGAGTCTGGGATCAGACATATTCCGAACCTGCGAGTCAATTGGAAGATCTGTGTCACCTGGAGATTATAGCATGTAATGAGCTTCTGTTACTTAGATACAGGATGATGTAGGACCCCAAAAAAGGCAAGAATGCCAGAAGCCCCCTCCATGTCATTGGGGAATGCAGAGCTTTGGTGAATTATAATTGCACAATTTTTTTTTTTTTTTTTTTTTTTAAATTCCTCATCTTTGCAGATCCAAATAATTCTCAATTCAATTTGGAGAAATCACAATCCATGGCCGCTGCCACGTAACAGGTAAGACAGTAAGAAGTAGCTGATTTATAGCCACTATAAAAGCCTTAGCAGGAATGAGGATAGGAAAGAGGAGCTCAGAGCAAAATACAGAGCGTGTGAGAGGAGAGGACCCCAGAGTGCAGTATTAGAGATAAAGTGCACAGAATACAGATAGTGAGAAGATATTGGAGAGAGGAGCTCAGAGCGCAGTAAGGGTGAGTTTCCACTGTCAGGAAACGCTGCGTGTTTGGCGCTGTGCGCTGGCGCAGCGCCAAACACGCAGCGTCCAGATGTTACAGCATAGTGGAGGGGATTTCAAGAAATCCCGTCTCCACTATGCGTAACAATACGCAGGTGGCAGACCTGCGTAAACGGACATGCGGCGCGTCTTTTCAGACCGCAGCATGTCCTCGCGTATTGCGGCGACGGTGCGTCGCCGCAACATAATTAACACAGGGCTATGTAGCCCTGCGCTCTTTCCGGAGGTGTTCCGGAGGTGTCCTGAACACCTCCGGAAAGATCGCGCGTCATAAAGGGGGCGGGGCTTAGACGGAGCGGAATTTCCGCTCGTCCAAAGCGCTATGGTTCCGGACCGTGGAACCATAGCCTCATAGAGACATAGTACACAGAATACAGATGTCACACTCGTGCCCTGGCTGGATGGCGTGAGCCAAGGGGTTGAGGTCCCACTGTGCCACAAACCAGACTACCCTGGAAGGGGCATGACTAGGACAGCTGCTTCGGTCTTCACTGGAGCCTCTGATGGGGAGGTCAGGCTTGTGCGGCAGGCAGCTGTCAGGTGCCACTCCAGGGTGGTGTCTGGCTGTGGCTGCTGATCCCACTTGGGGAGACGGTGGCACGGAGGAGACACAGGGCCGGCGGGCACGGAGGAGACACAGGGCCGGCGGGCACGGAGGAGACACAGGGCCGGCGGGCACGGAGGAGACACAGGGCCGGCGGGCACGGAGGAGACACAGGGCCGGCGGGCACGGAGGAGACACAGGGCCGGCGGGCACGGAGGAGACACAGGGCCGGCGGGCACGGAGGAGACACAGGGCCGGCGGGCACGGAGGAGACACAGGGCCGGCGGGCACGGAGGAGACACAGGGCCGGCGGGCACGGAGGAGACACAGGGCCGGCGGGCACGGAGGAGACACAGGGCCGGCGGGCACGGAGGAGACACAGGGCCGGCGGGCACGGAGGAGACACAGGGCCGGCGGGCACGGAGGAGACACAGGGCCGGCGGGCACGGAGGAGACACAGGGCCGGCGGGCACGGAGGAGACACAGGGCCGGCGGGCACGGAGGAGACACAGGGCCGGCGGGCACGGAGGAGACACAGGGCCGGCGGGCACGGAGGAGACACAGGGCCGGCGGGCACGGAGGAGACACAGGGCCGGCGGGCACGGAGGAGACACAGGGCCGGCGGGCACGGAGGAGACACAGGGCCGGCGGGCACGGAGGAGACACAGGGCCGGCGGGCACGGAGGAGACACAGGGCCGGCGGGCACGGAGGAGACACAGGGCCGGCGGGCACGGAGGAGACACAGGGCCGGCGGGCACGGAGGAGACACAGGGCCGGCGGGCACGGAGGAGACACAGGGCCGGCGGGCACGGAGGAGACACAGGGCCGGCGGGCACGGAGGAGACACAGGGCCGGCGGGCACGGAGGAGACACAGGGCCGGCGGGCACGGAGGAGACACAGGGCCGGCGGGCACGGAGGAGACACAGGGCCGGCGGGCACGGAGGAGACACAGGGCCGGCGGGCACGGAGGAGACACAGGGCCGGCGGGCACGGAGGAGACACGGGGCCGGCGGGCCGGGACGGAGGAGACACAGGGCCGGCGGGCACGGAGGAGACACAGGGCCGGCGGGCACGGAGGAGACACAGGGCCGGCGGGCACGGAGGAGACACAGGGCCGGCGGGCACGGAGGAGACACAGGGCCGGCGGGCACGGAGGAGACACAGGGCCGGCGGGCACGGAGGAGACACAGGGCCGGCGGGCACGGAGGAGACACAGGGCCGGCGGGCACGGAGGAGACACAGGGCCGGCGGGCACGGAGGAGACACAGGGCCGGCGGGCACGGAGGAGACACAGGGCCGGCGGGCACGGAGGAGACACAGGGCCGGCGGGCACGGAGGAGACACAGGGCCGGCGGGCACGGAGGAGACACAGGGCCGGCGGGCACGGAGGAGACACAGGGCCGCGGCCGAGGAGACACGGCCGCAGGACGGAGGAACACAGGAGTTGCAGGCTGGCACGGAGGAGACACAGGAGTTGCAGGCTGGCACGGAGGAGACACAGGAGTTGCAGGCTGGCACGGAGGAGACACAGGAGTTGCAGGCTGGCACGGAGGAGACACAGGAGTTGCAGGCTGGCACGGATGAGACACAGGACTGGTATGGAGGAACAGGTAGAAACCTGTTCACACAGTAAATGCAGATACTGGAACTGACTGGAAGGTATGGTGCATGGAGGAACAGGTAAAGACCTGTTCACATAGGAGGAGAACAGCAAGGCTGCGGAGAAGGGTTGTAGAGCAGCAAGAGGTTCTGCAGAGGCAGGAGTAAAGCAAAGCGGAACCGCAAGATATGCGCAGAGGAGCTGCAGCAAGAGATTGCTGCAGCTACAGGAGCAGAGTAGAACTGCAGGAGTGCGGACAAGAGGCAAAGAGAGATACATAAAGACCACAAGGCAAGACACAGCAAGGAAGAAACCACAGACAAGAGACTAAGAGACAAATGTAGGACAGAGTTTAGACAAGGTAATGACACAAAACAAGGTACAGGGACCAGGATATTCAGCCTCCAGAAGGGCGGACAAAAAGGTACAAGGCAAAGCTAGGAGTGAAGCCTCCAAGATGGAGGAACACAGCGCAAGACCTGAAACCTGGCAGATCAGTAGCAAGACGCTAACACATTGCACAGGCCCAGTCCAAAGGGTGGAGCTGCCGTAAATACTAGAGGGCTAATGGTAATTGGTCAGTCAGGTGCACCCTGACTCCATAAGAACCAGAGTTCTGGCGCCGCCCCCCTATGGACACAGCCATGAGACATGCAGAGAGCCCAGAGCTGGCAGCAGACAGAAATCACAGCATGACCTGGAGCAGTGAGCAAGTAGGTGTGTGAGGGATGGGAGGCCATGCAGTGATGCCAGCAGGGTTGTTACAACAGATAGTGAGGAGAAGAGAAAGCAGAGAGGAGCTCAGAGCACAGTCATAGAGACATAGTACGCAGAACACTGATAGTGAGTGAGGAGAGAAGAAAGTGGAGAGAGGAGCTCAGAGCACAGTCATAGAGACATAGTACGCAGAACACTGATAGTGAGTGAGGAGAGAAGAGCGTGGAGAGAGGAGCTCAGAGCACAGTCATAGAGACATAGTACGCAGAACACTGATAGTGAGTGATGAGAGAAGAGCGTGGAGAGAGGAGCTCAGAGCACAGTCATAGAGACATAGTACACAGAACACTGATAGTGAGTGATGAGAGAATAAAGTGGAGAGAGGAGCTCAGAGCACAGTCATAGAGACATAGTACGCAGAACACTGATAGTGAATGAGGAGAGAAGAGCGTGGAGAGAGGAGCTCAGAGCACAGTCATAGAGACATAGTACACAGATTATAGATAGTGAGTGATGAGAGAAGAGAAAGCAGAGAGGAGCTCAGAGCACAGTCATAGAAACATAGTACGCAGAACACTGATAGTGAATGAGGAGAGAAGAGCGTGGAGAGAGGTGCTCAGAGCACAGTCATAGGGACATAGTACACAGATTATAGATAGTGAGTGATGAGAGAAAAGATGGAGAGAGGAGCTCAGAGCACAGTCATAGAGACATAGTACACAGAACACTGATAGTGAGTGATGAGAGAAAAGCGTGGAGAGAGGAGCTCAGAGCACAGTCATAGAGACATAGTACACAGATTATAGATAGTGAGTGATGAGAGAAGAGCGTGGAGAGAGGAGCTCAGAGCACAGTCATAGAGACATAGTACGCAGAACACTGATAGTGAGTGAGGAGAGAAGAGCGTGGAGAGAGGAGCTCAGAGCACAGTCATAGAGACATAGTACACAGAACACTGATAGTGAGTGATGAGAGAAAAGCGTGGAGAGAGGAGCTCAGAGCACAGTCATAGAGACATAGTACGCAGAACACTGATAGTGAGTGATGAGAGAAGAAAGTGGAGAGAGGAGCTCAGAGCACAGTCATAGAGACATAGTACACAGAACACTGATAGTGAGTGATGAGAGAAGAGAAAGCAGAGAGGAGCTCAGAGCACAGTCATAGAAACATAGTACGCAGAACACTGATAGTGAGTGATGAGAGAAGAACGTGGAGAGAGGAGCTCAGAGCACAGTCATAGAGACATAGTACGCAGAACACTGATAGTGAGTGATGAGAGAAGAGAAAGCAGAGAGGAGCTCAGAGCACAGTCATAGAGACATAGTACACAGAACACTGATAGTGAATGAGGAGAGAAGAGCGTGGAGAGAGGAGCTCAGAGCACAGTCATAGAGACATAGTACGCAGAACACTGATAGTGAGTGATGAGAGAAGAGCGTGGACAGAGGAGCTCAGAGCACAGTCATAGAGACATAGTACACAGATTATAGATAGTGAGCGATGAGAGAAGAAAGTGGAGAGAGGAGCTCAGAGCACAGTCATAGAGACATAGTACGCAGAACACTGATAGTGAGTGATGAGAGAAGAAAGTGGAGAGAGGAGCTCAGAGCACAGTCATAGAGACATAGTAGACAGAACACTGATAGTGAGTGATGAGAGAAGAACGTGGAGAGAGGAGCTCAGAGCACAGTCATGGAGACATAGTACACAGTACACAGAACACTGATAGTGAGTGATGAGAGAAGAGCGTGGAGAGAGGAGCTCAGAGCACAGTCATAGAGACATAGTATGCAGAACACTGATAGTGAGTGATGAGAGAAGAACGTGGAGAGAGGAGCTCAGAGCACAGTCATAGAGACATAGTACACAGATTATAGATAGTGAGTGATGAGAGAAGAGCGTGGAGAGAGGAGCTCACAGCACAGTCATAGAGACATAGTACACAGATAGTGAGTGATGAGAGAAGAAAGTGGAGAGAGGAGCTCAGAGCACAGTCATAGAGACATAGTACGCAGAACACTGATAGTGAGTGAGGAGAGAAGAGCGTGGAGAGAGGAGCTCAGAGCACAGTGATAGAGACATAGTACACATATTATAGATAGTGAGTGATGAGAGAAGAGCGTGGAGAGAGGAGCTCACAGCACAGTCATAGAGACATAGTACACAGATAGTGAGTGATGAGAGAAGAGCGTGGAGAGAGGAGCTCAGAGCACAGTCATAGAGACATAGTACACAGAACACTGATAGTGAATGAGGAGAGAAGAGCGTGGAGAGAGGAGCTCAGAGCACAGTCATAGAGACATAGTACACAGAACACTGATAGTGAGGTGATGAGAGAAGAACGTGGAGAGAGGAGATCAGAGCACAGTCATAGAGACATAGTACACAGATTATAGATAGTGAGTGATGAGAGAAGAACGTGGAGAGAGGAGCTCAGAGCACAGTCATAGAATGAGAAGCTCAACCAGTCAAGAACATGTACACAGAAGATATGAGAGAACGTGAGGGATCAGAGACATCATAGAGACAAGTACAGAACAATAGTGGTGATGAGAAGGTGGAGAAGATCACATCAACATAGTACACAGATATATGTGAGTGATGAAGAAGAGTGAAGAGGAGCTAAGCATCATAGAACATAGTACCAAATGATAGTGAGTGAGAGAAGAAGTGGAGAGAGGCCAGAGCACAGTCTAGAACAGTACCAAACACTGATATGAGAGAGAGAAAAGAGAGAGACTCAAGCCAGTCAGAAATAGTACACGAACAGATAGTGAGATAAGAAGAGTGGAGAGGATCAAGCACAGTCAAGAGACAGTAACAATATGTGAGAGACGTGAGAGACAAGCACAGTCATAGAACAAGTACAGAAAGATATGATGAGAAAGGAAGGCCAAGCACATATAAGTACCAAAAGAATGATGATAGAGAAAGCGTGAGAGACAGCACGTCTAGAGACAATACACATATGATATGAAGAAGAGCGGAAGAGCAACACATCAGAGACAACACAGAAAGAGAGAAGAGCTGAAGAGACTCAAGCACAGCAGAACTATACCAGAAACTGATAGTGATGGAGAGAAAGGGAAGACTCAGCACGTCAAAACATATCCAAGATAGTGAGTATGAGAGAAACGTGAGAGAGGAGCTCAGAGCACAGTCAAGAGACTAGTACCAGAACGTAGTGAGGATGAAGAAGAAAGTGGAGAGAGGAGCTCAGAGCACAGTCATAGAGACATAGTACCAGAACACTGATAGTGAGTGATGAGAAAGAAAGTGAGAGGGAGCTCAGAGCACAGTCATAGAGACATAGTACACAGACACTGAATGAGTGATAGAGAAGAAGTGGAGAGAGATCAGAGCACAGTCATAGAGACATAGTACACAGAACTGATAGTGAGTGATGAGAGAGAACGTGGAGAGAGGAGTCAGAGCACAGTCATAGAGACATAGTACACAGATAAGATAGTGAGTGATGAGAGAAGAAGCTGGAGAGAGAGCTCAGAGCACATCATAGAGACATAGTACCAGAACATGATAGTGAGTGAGGAGAAGAAGCGTGGAGAGAGGAGCTCAGAGCACAGTCATAGAGACATAGTACACAGATATGAGTGAGAAGAGAGAAGCGTGGAGAGAGAGCTCAGACACAGTATAGAGACATAGTAACAGAAAGATAGGATGAAGAGAAGAAGTGAGAGAGGACTCAAGCCAGTCATAGAGACATAGTACAGCAGATAGTGAGTGATGAGAGAAGAGACGTGAAGAGGAGCTCAGAGCAAGCTAGAGGACAAGTACAGAGACAGATAGTGAGTGAGAAGAAAAGTGAGAGAGGATCAGAGCACAGCATAGAGAATACACAGACACGATAGTGATGATGAGAGAAGAGCTGTGGAGAGAGAGATCAGAGAAGTCAAGAACATAAGTACACAGATAAGTGAGTGAGGAGAAGAGCGGAAGAGGAGAGCAGGCACAGTCATAGAAAGTACCAACATGATAGAGTGATGAGAGAAGAAGCGTGGAGAGAGGAGCTCAGAGCACAGTCATAGAGACATAGTACCAGAACACTGATAGTGAGTGATGAGAGAGAAAGTGGAGAGAGGAGCTCAGAGCACAGTCATAGAGACATAGTACACAGACACTGATAGTGAGTGATGAGAAGAAAGTGGAGAGAGGAGCTCAGAGCAGTCAAGGACATAGTACGAGAACACGATAGTGAGTGATGAGAGAAGAAGTGGAGAGAGGAGCTCAGAGCACAGTCATAGAGACATAGTACCAGAACACGATAGTGAGTGATGAGAGAAGACGGAGAGAGGAGCTCAGAGCACAGTCATAGAGACATAGTAACAGAACACTGATAGTGAGTGATGAGAGAAGAAAGTGGAGAGAGGAGCTCAAGCACAGTCATAGAGACATAGTACCAGAACACTGATAGTGAGTGATGAGAGAAGAAAGTGGAGAGAGGAGCTCAGAGGACAGTCATAGAGACATATAGAGCATGATAGTGATGATGAGAGAAGAAGGAGAGAGAGTCAGAGCACAGTCATAGAGACATAGTAACAGAAGAAGTGAGTGATGAGAGAGTGGAGAGAGGAGCTAGAGCAAGTCAAGAGACATAGTACGATATGAAGTGAGGATGGAGAAGAGCTGAGAGAGAGTCAGAGAACATAGAGACATAGTACAGAAAAAGTGAGTGAGAGAGAAGAGTGAGAGGACCAGACACAGTCATAGAGACATAGTACCAGAACACTGATAGTGATGATGAGAGAAGAGGTGAGAGGAGCTCAGAGCACAGTCATAGAGACATAGTACACGAACATGATAGTGAGTGATGAGAGAAGAAAGTGGAGAGAGGAGCTCAGAGCACAGTCATAGAGACATAGTACACGAACACTGATAGTGAGGATGAGAGAAGAACGTGGAAGAGGAGCTCAGAGCACAGTCATAGAGACATAGTACACAGAAACTGATAGGAGTGATGAGAGAAGAAGCTGGAGAGAGGGAGCCAGAGCACATCATAGAGACATATACGTATGATAAGAGAGAGTGGAGAGAGACGTAGAGAGAGACTCAGAGACATATAGAGACATAGAAGATATAAGAAGAGTGAGAAGGAGATAGAGCAGAGAGAGCTCAAGCCAGTAAAGATATAGTACAGATAGTGAGTGATGAGAGAAGAGCGTGAAGAAGAGCCAAGCACAGCATAAGACATAGTACAGAAGATAGAGTGAGAGAGGGGTGGAGAGAAGACTCAGAGCACAGTCATAAGATAGTATAGAGAAACTGAAGTGAGTGAGAGAAAGTGAAGGAATCAGACAGAACATATAGGACATAGTACCAGAAACTGAAGTGAGTGATAGAGAAAGTGAGAGGACAGACACAGTCATAGAGACATAGTAGAGATGATAGGAGTGATGGAGAGAAAGGGAGGAGCTCAGAGCACAGTCATAGAGACATAGTACCAGAACACTGATAGTGAGTGATGAGAGAAGAGGGGAGAGGAGCTCAGAGCACAGTCTAGAGACATAGTACCAGAACACTGATAGTGAGTGATGAGAGAAGAAGTGGGAGAGGAGCTCAGAGCACAGTCATAGAGACATAGTACAGAACATGATAGTGAGTGATGAGAGAGACGTGAGAGAGAGATCAGAGACACAGTCACAAGACATAGTAACAGATGATAGTGATGAGAGAGAACGTGGAGAAGGACTCAGAGCACAGTAAGAGACATGTACACAGATATGATAGTGAGTGAGAGAGAAGAGCGTGGAGAGAGGAGCTCAGAGCACAGTCATAAGACATAGTACACAGATAGTGAGTGAGAGAGAAGAGGTGGAGAAGGGCTCAGAGCACAGTCATAGAGACATAGTACACAGAACATGATAGTGAGTGAGAGAGAAGAGTGGAGAGAGGAGCTCAGAGCACAGTCATAGAACATAGTACAAACAGATAGTGATGATGAGAGAAGAGGTGGAGAGAGGAGCTCAGAGCACAGTCATAGAGACATAGTACGCAGAACACTGATAGTGAGTGATGAGAGAGAGAAGGGGAGAGAGGAGCTCAGAGCACAGTCATAGAGACATAGTACACAGATATAGATGAGTGATGAGAGAAAAGGTGGAGAGGAGCTCAGGCACAGTCATAGAGACATTGACACAGATAGTGAGGAGGAGAGAAGTGCATGGAGAGAGGAGCTCAGAGCACAGTCATAGAGACATAGTACACAGAACACTGATAGTGAGTGATGAGAGAAGAGCGTGGAGAGAGGAGCTCAGAGCACAGTCATAGAGACATAGTACGCAGAACACTGATAGTGAGTGAGGAGAGAAGAGCGTGGAGAGAGGAGAGAAGAACACCGTCATAGAGACATAGTACACAGATTATAGAAAGTGAGTGAGGATGTCATGGGATTCCCATAAGGCTGGTGTCACACTTGCGAGAAACTCGTGCGAGTCTCTCACATCAGCACCCGGCACTGCCACCAGCAGTCGGACCGGATTGGGCAGCTGCATAAAAATACATGCAGCCGCACGCTCAAGTCCGAGTGCCGGCGGCAGTGCCAGGTGCTGATGCGAGAAGCTCGTGCGAGTTTCTCACATTACACTCGCAAGTGTGACACCGGCCTAACAGCGAGGAGCCAGAAGACAGCAGTGTCTAATTGCTCCTACTCCTGCACTGAGAAGCACATCACCTTCTTTTTAAATGGTTTTAATTTCTTTTGGCAGTACAGGGGCTAATCAGCTATGTTGGGAGCTCTGGGAGTCTGAGCTCTCAGCTGAGCACGGTTAGCCGCTCCCATCCCCTATATTATCTGGGTCCTGATTTAAACCCATGTCAGTGCTAGCTTATGCTACATGTCTTAGGAGGAGAGGAGTTCATATGAGGAGTTATCTGTGACTGTTGTATGGGTTTGTAAGTGTGATAATTTCCTTCACTCCTCTTACTTTGGTTTTTCCCCCGTCCTCCACTCCCCGATGCATTCCTCTGTTGTAGGTGAGTGAATATTTGTATTTTCAGTTGCCCTTGTTCGTGTAGCTTTGTTTGTTGGTTTGGTGTACTGCGGTGCACAGTAGCGCCCTTCTTCCCTGGGTGGGGGAAGAGAACAGAGGGCTGATTCAGGAGATAAAGCAAGGGGGAGGCCCCGGCACCTGCACCTTCAGAAGTATCACGGGGATTAGGGAGAGCTAGGGTGCCCCTAGTGTTAGGAACAGAGGAGCCCCTGGTCCCAGGTCATCTGACAGCTGAGTCATGACAGAGGAGAGGAGAGAGGAGCTCAGAGCGCTTTTATAGTGGTTATAAGTCAGCAGCTTCTTACTGTCTTACTATGGAGGCACTGTGGATATCACCGTTATTATGGGGACACTGTGGATATCACTGTTATTATGGGACACTGTGGATATCACTGTTATTATGGGGGCACTGTGGATATCACTGTTATTATGGGGGCACTGTGGATATCACTGTTATTATGGGGACACTGTGGATATCACTGTTATTATGGAGACAATGTGGATATCACTGTTATTATGGGGAGCACTGTGGATATCACTGTTATTATGGGGACACTGTGGATATCGCTGTTATTATGGGGACACTGTGGATATCACTATTATGGGGACACTGTGGATATCACTGTTATTATGGGGGACACTGTGGATATCGCTGTTATTATGGGGGACACTGTGGATATCACTGTTATTATGAGGACACTGGATATCACTGTTATTATGAGGACACTGTGGATATTACTGTTATTATGGGGGCACTGTGGATATCACTGTTATTATGGGGGCACTGTGGATATCACTGTTATTATGGAGGCACTGTGGATATCACTGTTATTATGGGGACACTGTGGATATCACTGTTATTATGGGGGCACTGTGGATATCACCGTTATTATGGGACACTGTGGATATCACTGTTATTATGGAGGCACTGTGGATATCACTGTTATTATGGGACACTGTGGATATCACCGTTATTAAGGGGACACTGTGGATATCACTGTTATTATGGGGACACTGTGGATATCACTGTTATTATGGGGCACTGTGGATATCGCTGTTATTATGGGAGCACTGTGGATATCGCTGTTATTATGGGGACACTGTGGATATCACTGTTATGGGACACTGTGGATATCACTTTTATTATGGGGGCACTGTGGATATCACTATTATGGGGACACTGTGGATATCACTGTTATGGGGACACTGTGGATATCACTGTTATTATGGGGACACTGTGGATATCACTGTTATTATGGGAGCACTGTGGATATCGCTGTTATTATGGGGGCACTGTGGATATCGCTGTTATTATGGGGGCACTGTGGATATCACTGTTATGGGGGCACTGTGGATATCACTGTTATTATGGGGGCACTGTGGATATCACTGTTATTATGGGGGCACTGTGGATATCGCTGTTATTATGGGGCACTGTGGATATCACTGTTATGGGGCACTGTGGATATCACTGTTATT